>PVKA01040501.1:0-18715 GCA_004027165.1 Ctenomys sociabilis | reverse complement strand
ATTTTTTTTTTTTTTTTTTTTTTTTTTTTTTTTTTTTTTGTCTTTTTGAGACAGGGTCTCGCTATGCAGTTCAGGCTGGCTTTAAGCTCACTTTGTAGCTCAGGCTGGTCTCGAACTCACAACAATCCTCCTGCCTCAGCCTCCCGAGTGCTGGGATTACAAGCATGCGCCACCACGCCCGGCTCGGAAACTATTTATTTCCCTGGAGGAACTTTTTGGCCCTGGGATGGTCTCCAAAAACTCATAAATCCTAACATTAGGACAGAGTAGACTGAGCCATCTGAAAGATCTTGCCGGTAGGACGTCTGTGTCTGTTTCGTGGGGCGCCTCCTCGGAGAGCCCTAAGAGGTGCTGGACGCAGTGAGGCCTCTGGACTCGACTCCTTTCCGTGGCAACGGGTTGGAGTCTCAGGCCTGTTTGTTTTGCTTTGTGTGTTTCGGCCGATCGCTGCTTTTCAGTCTGGTAACCACAGGTCAGGCTGCTTCTGCCTCTGTGTCGCCTTTGCAGTGTATTCTTGATCATTTCCAGGAATTCAGACTGTGAGCTGCTGACCATGGAGGCCTTGTCTCCCCGGACTCCCAGCACCTTGTGGGACCTGGAGCGGCCCCACCTGTGGCCTGTCGCCTGTGGCCTGTTGCCCATCAGGGTGGCCTCCGGAGGGCTCTTTTAACATCTTCCTTGCTTATCAGGTCTGCAAGGTCATGCTTGGAAAGCTGGAACATCCTGACCAAGTCCCATGTATCCAAGCATGGAAAGATTTATTACAGGACCCTCCAAAGTGGATGAAGGCGTGTTGCTGTGCCTAGGCATCACACCAAGGGGCCTCTGATGGCACGAGCTGCCTTCAGAAAAGGGTCCTCAGGGCCCTAAAAGACTGCCTGCACTACCGCCACCATCTCCCACTTCACCATAAACTTCACCATAAACTGTCCGGTCCCTCCCTTAGCCCTTTGGCAGACTGCCCTTTTCTCAGCCCCAGCCTTCTGACCCTGGTCTGACCCTGGTCTTTTTCCAACCTGCACACCAGCTCCAGTACTCCCTCTTCATAACAATTGTGTGAAGACGACCACCCTTTCATGGTTTATGACCCCTTTTTGACTAGTGATTTATATAGCTGGAAAAACCAGAACCCCTCTTTCTCTCAGAACCCTCCAGGGCTTATATCTCTTCTGGAATCTGTTTTCTTCACCCATCAGCCCACTTGGGATGATTGCCAACAGCTTTTATAGACCCTCTTTACATCTGAAGAGCAAGAGCGAATCTGAGGGCTTGGATGAAAATTAATTTTGAAAGGGGGTGGGGAGATGGCTCAGTAAAATAAGTGCTTCCCTGGCAAGCACAAGGGTCTGAGTTCAATCCCTGGTTCTGGGAAAAAATAACAAAAAGTAGAAAATTAATTTTGGGCCCGGATGGCCAACCAGCCTCAGATCCTGTAAGACTGGAAGAATGCTTCCCTTTGATTTGTCCTAACTGGGATTCTAAGTCCCATAGAGGTAAGGAGGCTTTCTTTCTTTTCTTTTTTTTGGTAAGGAGGCTTTAGATCAGTATCACCAGCTTCTTTTAGGGGCAATCAGGGAGGCAGGTAGAAAGCCTACTAGTTTGTCCAAAGTTACAGAGGTCAGTCAGGGACCAGATGAATCTCTGGTGGTGTTCTTAGAGCGCCTCCAAGAGGCCTACCAGATATATACACCGATAGATCCTGAAGCTGCTGAGAACGGTTGCGCTATGAATATTGCTTTTTGTTTCTCAGTCGGCACCAGACTTTAGAAAGAAATTGCAGAAGTTTGAAGGATTTAAAAAAATAATAATAAAAATAAAAATTAAAAAAAGATAGAAGGATCTGAACGAAAAACACTGACAGAGTTGGTAGAGATAGCTCAAAAAATTTTAATAACAGGAAAGACCCTAGGGAGTTAAATAAAAGGAGGGTATCCTGGTACCCTGTAAGTCTGCTTGGAATATACTCATTGCCAGTCCAAAAGCCCATAACACAGACTACAGACCAGTCCAGGATTTACGAGAAATAAACCGTGAAGTGGAAACTATCCACCCCACGGTGCAGAACCCCTATGCATTTGAGTCTCCTGCATGTAAAAAGATGCCTTCTTCATGATCCCATTGGCTCTGGTAAGTCAATCCATCTTTGCTTATAAATGGGTGCACCCTCAGACAGGAAAAAATGGCCAATTAACCTGGACCAGATTACCTCAGGGCTATAAAAATTCACCAACCCTGTTTGATGAGGCACTAAGCAAAAACTTGCTGAGATTTGGGGAGAACATCCCCAAGTAACTGTGTTACAATACGTTGATGACATACTGTTGGCCTCTAACACCTAGAAGCAACTTATTGGGAGAACTGGATGAAATGGGCTACAGAGTGTCTGCCAAAAAGGCTCAGCTTTGCCTGTCTCAGGTAAGCTATTTGGGCTTCAGGCTACAGGAAGGACAATGCACTTTGTCTAATAAACATATTGAAGTTATAATAAAAATCCCTGTCCCACAGGGCATGGTGGCGCATGCCCGTAATCCCAGTACTCAGGAGGCTGACGCAGGAGGACTGTTGTGAGTTTGAGACCAGCCTGAGCTACAAAGTGAGTTTAAGGCCAGCCTGAACTGCATTGTGAGACCCTGTCTCAAAAAGACAAAGAAAAAAAATCCCTGTCCCTACCACCAAATGGCAGATAAGAGAATTTCTGGGTCTCCTTGTGTATTGCAGGCTGTGGATCATAGGATTTGCTGAAATTGCCCATTTTCTGTATGCCAAGGCTCTCCGCTGGGGACAAAATAAGTAGGTAAACATCTACACTGACAGCAGGTCTGCTTTTGCTACATGTACATGGAGCTATTTATCAGAAGCATGGTCTATTACCCACTGGTGGACATAAGATGAAAAATGCCCAGGAGATCCTGTACTTGCTTGCAGCCGGATGACTCCCCAGGAAGGTGGCAGGGACACCAGAAGGTTAAAGTCTCCAGTGGCCCAAGAAAATGTTCTAACAGATGGCACAGCCAAGAAGGTGGCACAAAAACCAGTGGGGCCACCCAAGGCTCTCTTGCCCGTCCTGCCACCCAGAGTGCTGGACCAGCCCACTTACTCTGATACAGATCTTTTGTTGGCTAAAAGCTTAAAAACCACACTAATACAAGATGGCTGGCAGCTGCTGACGACGCTGAAGGATTCTCCTTCCCGAGACCCTAGGCTGAGAGCTCATTCAACAGATGCACCAGAGGACTCATTTGGGAGAAAATAAATTGGCTGAACTGTTACAGAAATCCTATTTCATACCCAAACTGAATCAAATGATTAAGGAAACCAGTCAATGGCGTCTCCACTGTGCCCAGGTAAACCCCGGCAAGATTACTTCTGAACCTGGACAGTGCGCTCAAGGTATGTCTCCTGGGGAACACTGAAAAATTGACTTCACTGAAATGGGTCCAGGAAAAGGGGGATATCGCTATCTCCTTGTTTTAGTAGATACTTTCACCAGATTGGCAGAGGTCTTTGCCACCAGATCAGAGTCAGTTCTGATAGTGACAAAAAAGTTATTGACAGAGATTATTCCCAGATTCAGCCTACCCATTACTATGGGGTCCGACAATGGTCCGGCTTTCATAGCCCAGGTTACCAAAAGCCTGTCCCAGGCCCTAAAATTAGAATGGAAGTTACACTGTGCATATAGGCCTCAGAGCTCGGGTCGGGTAAAAAGAATGAATTGGACTCTAAAAAAAAGCATTTCAAAAGTAGGGTTAGGGACTGGTGAAAACTGGGTGAGTCTCCTTCCTTTTGCTCTTTTGTGATTCCTATGTACATGGGATCACTCCCTTTTTTTTTTTTTTTTTTTTTTTTTTTGCAGAACCGGGGATTGAACTCAGGCACTTGCACTTGCCAGAGAAGTGCTTATTCCCCTGAGCCATCTCCCGGATCCCTCCCTTTGAATCCATGTATGGTTGGGCACCTCCCTTAATCCCCAAACTGGGGGAGGAAATTCTGACATCCACTTCTAATCAGGAATTTGTTAAGTCCTTACAGGCCCTGCAGTCTACACCACAGACTCCATGCTCCTTCTTCCGCCACCAACATCCAAGACCAGAACAACCTGACAGTCCACTGGCTGCAGAGCTTGGCTCTCCGGTGTGAATGAAAAAGCAGGATCTGTCCACATTGGGACCTCACTGGGTAGGACCTTATCCTGTCATCCTGAGCACACCCATTTCAGTTCAAAGTAGCTGGAAAGAGACACTGGATTCATCCCACCCACATTAAGCTGGCAGCAGTGGACAATGACTCAACAAGACGGTCCATCAAAATGCCATCAAGATGCCAGATCTGCTCAAGGTCAAGTCAGTATGCCAGGATACAGCTCTGGTCTCTCTTTTCAGTCCTTACCATGTATTATATATTTCCTGCATTTGATGCGCTCTCGGCCATACCCACTGTGTCTGTAATTAATTCCCATGATAACATGTGGGTAAAGATGACAAATACTCTTAATTTGCCACCTTTGGAACAAACCTTATATCTTCAACATGTTTTAATGTATTGGATAACAGCCATCAGATACAGAATCAGGTAAACATACTAAAAGAGTTAGCGCAAGATACCAGCCAAGGTAATGACTGGGGGTTATTTTCAGTATCCCCCTAAAAAGTAATCTGATAACTGCTCTGACTGGGCCCACAATCATATTTCTTCTGGTCCTGCTCATCGGACCTTGTGTAGTAAACTGTTCGACTATACAACAAAGAATTCAGATGGCAAAATTAATGGTGTTGAGATCTAACTATGAGCCTCTCACACTTCCAGACAACTCAAGTTATGAGGTTTAAATGAATCAAAGACTTGATTCCCGGACAAAGCCAGTGGGGAATGTAAAGGGTTAACAGAATTTTGTGCCTTAACTGTGAGGAATTAAAAAAAAAAAAAAAAAAAAAAAGCCTTGTGCTTCCTGTTATCTACTCTAAGAAATGTATTCTCCCTCTGAGCTCAAGCTGTTTAACAATAAATGTTTCTTGTCAAGGCAGCAAGCTAAAACAAACCCCCTCCCTAACCATCTCCTGTAACCTGGTCAGCTTAAGACATATCTTGGGAAAATATGCACTTATCACTAAGCTGGGAAAGACCCTTCAGTTAACAGTTTGCAGGGGCCGGGGAGATGGCTCAGTGGAATAAGTGCTTGCCTGGCAAGTGCAGGAGTGTGAGTTCAATCCCCAGGTCCTCCAGAAAAAAAAAAAAAGAAACAGTTTGCAATTGTGTATTTGTTTACCAAACCCGATCAGTCTTCTCCTGCATGAGAAATGGCTGACAAACCTGAGCTCAGTAAATAAAAGGCTCCATTCAAATTTCTATCTGACTGATCTGGATCTGGTTCCTATGCAGAGTGACTCATAACAGTATTGTCTCAGCAACTGGAGAGAAAGTGATTACAACAGCTATTGTGGACAATTGGTAAATGTCACTTGAAGGACTCATCATTTGTTAGAAGTAGGGTGCTGTGTTCATGCTACAGAAATACATTAACCTGCCTGAGGAAAGCTGTTAATATAATTGACCTGTAGATCCTGTCCTAAGTCGGGGGGTGGGGGAGGGTCCCTAACAAGATGGGTCCAGGGTTGGCCTGTTAACAGTACTGCCCAGATTCTACCTTGGCAGTTGGGATATTCCTGCAGCAGCACAGCAATTTGCCTACCAGGCTCCTAAGGCCTAGGAGCAGCGTTGTGTTTTATTTGATGCCTAAGATTTCCTACACTTGGACAGAGCCAAATCAAATCCCCATGTCTATTGATGAGTGGCTTGTTGCAGCCTGTGTTGCTACTATGCATCATGGGTACAATGCTTCACACTTCTCACTAAGGGGACTACCTGAATTCATAGGTAACCAAAGCGAGTATGTGCTCAGGGTGCCCAAGGTGGCTGGGCTCAGGTTTCTCTCAGACCTTCTATCAGTATGTTACATAACCCATACATTCAGAGCGCATGTGTGAACAAGTAGTCTGCACTGTTACACTTTTGGGAAACATTGGTTTTACGTGCTATCACATTGGAGAGCAAAATTTCTTTTCTTTTTTTTTTTTTTTTTTTGATGGGAGAGCAAAATTTCTAGCATTTCTCTTATCCTGGTTGATACATTGTGTCAACTTGAGAAGTTTCATTGAGTGACTGAGCAGAGAGCCAAGGCATAGTTTGTGAACACCCTCATCCTGCTCAAGCGTGGGCACCCTGTGAGTTCTACACCCCCAGCCCAGTGTAGTTTGTTTAGAACGTAAGAAGCTGAGAGAGGCTGGAGAGAAGGCACAGCTGCTGTCCTTCCCTTTGTTCTTTAATTTCTGTTGCCATAACTGCTGCTCTCTGCCCTGTGCTACTCTGCCTAGGAGCCATCTAAATATAAACTAAAACCCTCACAACCTGTGAGCTAAATACATCTTTCCTTCCTTAATTTGGGGTGCCAGGTATTTTGTCCCAGCAACAAGTAAAAAATAACAGACAGCTCCTTATGCTGCTGAAATAGTAATGATATGTCAGGGTATTCCTGAGGGTCAATCTCAAGTGAATCTTTCTGGCCTTGACTGGTGACAGAACAGAACCCTCCCCCATCCCTATCCCATGCTGTCCACTGGCCTGGTGGGTCCTGAGCCTCTGGGGTTCACATCTTCATCCCCCTGCCCTGGGGTCTTAGCCATTGCTGCACCCACACCCCATGTGGCCACTCAACCCTTCCTGCATTCATCCTCGGGACCCAGCAGCCAGGGCAGGTTAGGCAGGGCTTATTGATACTCACAGCAGCCTGGCCCCAAAGACCTCTCTGCCCAGCCCCTAAACTAAGGTGCTCCACCATCAGAAGGTGGAGTGGGAATGTGATGTCAAAACGACTCAGGGGCAAGCAATACAGCTCAGTGGCACAGCACCTGCCCAGGCATGTGAGGTCCTGAGTTTAGTTCCCAATACCAAAACAAGCGGAAGTCCCGCTGCCTCAGCCCAGCAAGTGCAGAAGTGGGCACTGGCCCAATAAACTTTATTAAGAGTCTGAGTCTACCTGAATCTATCCGTGATGGGTCCACTACATCTCAGGAGTCCAGTGAATGAGGATAAAGGTCCAGATGGGAGGTATAGGCCAAGCCCCAGGGCAACCTGGGAGAGGTCATGGATTCCAAGTTCTATTACTCTGGTTCAAGACTCCAGGTCAGTTTGGAACTGTGTACAGAAAAAAGGGTCCAGGCTGGCGAGCCCAGTGGGAGCACAGGAGGGGGAGTGGTCAGTCAGGGAGCAGGATGGGTGGCCAGGTGGCGCTCCAGCAGTGCTCGGTGTGAAAAGACCTTGCCGCAGACAGGGCAAGGAGCTCGTTCAGGCCGGTGTGTGCGCATGTGCACGTTGAGCGAGCTCTTCTGCGTAAAGCGCTTGGCGCAGACGGCACACTGGAAGGCACGCACACCTGTGTGAGTGACCATGTGCTTGAGCAGGTAGTCGCGCAAGGAGAAGGATCGCCAGCACACGGCACACTGATGTGGCTTCTCCCCTAAGAACAACAGGGAGCGGAGGTCAGACCAACTGCCCTCCCTTGACCCGATGTCTTGCTCCACAGGGTACTCTCTCTCCTGGACCCACAGCTATCTCAGGATGTCTATAACTTCTGCTGCCATAAACTTCTGCTCTCTGCCCTGTGCTACTCTGCCTGGGAGCCATCTAAATATAAACTAAAACCCCCACAACCTGTGAGCTAAATAAACTTTTCCCTCCTTCATTTGGGGTGTCGGGTATTTTGTCCCAGCAATGAGTGAAAAATAACAGACAGCTCCTTATGCTGCTGGAGGGATCCCAGCATCCAACAGGGACCCTACTGCCCACCCATACCTAGCCTGGTCCTGCCTCTACCCCAGGTATCCACAGAGCCTTTTAAATCTGGTCACCATTTTGGGGACTGTTCACAGAGTGCAGCACCCTTACACACACAGAAACCAGGAACACCTTGGCCCCTTCCCTCTGGAAGCCTCAGTTGTCTAGAACTCCTGCCTATGACTACCATAATGTCTCTAGGATAAAAGTGCAGGCTGCTGCCTCGCCCTTCTGGAAAAGACAGGAGTTTTTGTCTCCCCCAGAAGAGTGATGGTGAACCTTTTAGAACTTTCAATGGTATAAACAGCCCACTGTGGCATGTAAAAATGTACAAGGAACAGGGATCTATAGGGCAGTGACTGTTGGGGTGTTGGGGACTGGATCTGGCTGATAAAATTGGGGGTAGGGTCCTTGGCAGCCTTCTGCAGGTCAGTTACTGAGCTCTCATGCTCCCTGGCTGGGATCTCAGTCACTGAGATGCTTCATCACTGTTTAGAGCACCACTAGCTTCCCTACCACTCACTCCTGCATGGGAAGAACAGCTCTTGCACCCCACTGGGGCCTTCCAACTGAGGTTCTGGTTGTCCTGGCAATGGGAAGGTTTGCAGACTGGAAGAAATGCCAGCCACCACCTTCAGCCACACCTCCCTGGGCCTCCTATCTATTTCTCACCTGGCCCAAGTCAGGAGGGAACCCCTCCCCACAGAGGACCCACCCACCTCACCTCCAGCCTGTCCCTCTCCTGAAATGGCCCTTAGGTCTGGCTTCTACCTCCCTAGATTTCCAAATCTCCTGAGCAGAATATACCCCTCTTCCCCCAGCACCTGCTGCTCTATGTGGTGCATTTGGGGTTCTCAATTTCCAAGCCCCCTGGGGCTACCAGGAAACAGCAAAACCAAAAATCGCACCCACTTCGTTGGCCTTGGATTTCCAAGACCAGGGGCTTCCCCTTCCAAGGGCCCACTCACCCGAGTGGATGAACATATGTTTGGTGTAGTTCTTCCGTGAGCTGAAGGTCTTGTGGCAATGGTTGCACTCATAGGCAGGTGGGACTACTGGAGCTGGTGGGGCCGGAGTATCACCTAGCTGAGTGCTGGGGGCTTCCGGATGCAGTGTGGGGTAGAAGGCAGGCCCCTGGGGTGCGGGCGGGCCGGGGGCTCCCAGGTGGAAGGGGAAGAGCGAGGCCAATGTCCCTGAGGTCTTAGCAGCAGGTGGTGGAGGGCGCGGCCCAGCTAGTGCACAGTCAGTTGGAGGTGCAGCTGGTTCAGCAGAGCCACCTTCTGTAACAGAGCCTTCCTCCTCCCTCCAGGCGGACACAAAGCCGTCCACAAACACGTCCTCGGCCGCCGCAGCGCCCCGCAGAAAGTCCCTGCTGGCACCACTGTGATCGGAGAGACCAGGAGGCCGAGGGGACTCCTCTTGCGCCGCGTCCGCTGCGACTGGGAGAAAACCAGCAGCGCAGTCAGGGAAGGCAGGAGGTGCAGAGCCCTCACCGTCCTCACCATCCGTGTCCTCAGTGTCCTCGTCATCATCACCCCTGTCATCGGGCGCAGCGGGCAGGGTGGGGCTGGCAGTGGGTCCCTCGACACGGGAGGGCGCTGGGGGCGCAGGTAGCTGCAGGCGCGCCGGCTGGCGCTGCTTGCGGCTGTGTGCTGCACTTGGGGGTCCCAGGGGGCGCGCGGCCAGCAGGTGGCGCAGGCGGTGACGCAGCTGTGCGGGGGCCAGCGGTGGGGGCACGGGCAAGGGCGCAGGAGCACTGGGGGCACGGGCGCGGGCAATGATCTGGGTACACTCGTCGATGACCGTCTGGATGCGCAGCACTGAAGCGGCAGTGAGCACCTGCAGCGCCTCGCCCTGCGCCACCACCAGCGAGCCGCTATAGAGGAATTCGACAAGCTGGCGCACCGTTTGTGCTGGTACCACCGGTGGCACACGGATCTCCGAGTGGCCAAGCAGCAACTTGTCCTGGAAGAAGGGCGAGCCAGCGGCCAGCACACAGCGGTGTGCACGCAGTGAAGCCTCACGAATTCGCACGGTCACATCGCAGAAGTGCCCGCCCAGCCGCTGCCCGTTGAGGGTCTCCAGCAGCGAGCGGGAGAAGTTCTGCAGGTGGATGTGGTGCACTGCCTCCGCGGCCGCCATCTGCAGGGTGAGGGGAGGTCAATCAAGGGTTTTCCCCACCACGCCCCTCATCGCAAAATAGGTCCTCGCATGCGTGCATCCCAGGCCACGTTCACAGCTCCCTTCTCTAGCTGCCCCAACGCACAGGACACCGAAGAGTCCTCCTGCGGAGGCTCTGCACCAGGTCTACTACCACCTTTACCAGCCTCCTTGAAGCACTCCAGTAATCTTATGCTACCCTATGCTTCCTGCCCCAGGGAGGATCTTGTGAGGAATAGGCTGGGGAACCTCGTGCACAACCTGCATCTCTGCTTCACTATATGCTTTTTTTTTTTTTTTTTTTGTCGGCTCAGGATGTCTTAAGGGCAGGTCTGGTAAGGCAAAAAGATCTGGGGATCTAACCATAGAATCCTGGGCACTTAAACAACTGGGCTAATGAGCAGGCCCCGTAAAGTTGAGAGGGATATATTTTTTTCCCTCTGCCTCACTCAGAACAGACCTTCTGACAGACAGGATAACTGACATCTCTGCGTTTCCCATCACACTTCTCAACCTCAGTGCAGAGCTAACTCCCCGGCAAACCTAGGGCTAATTCCAGTTACACTAACTCGTAGGCACACAGGTCTTCCCAGGAAAGCATGACTAGTGGAGGTGGGAATGGGACTGGCTTGGCACAGTGATCTGGAGTGTTCCTGGTCACAGAGACCTGAGGGTGTTAGACTGGTGTTGGCAGGGGGCATGTGGGCCCCAGGATAGGTTTGAGGGAGAAACAGCAGCTCGTTGTAACCTAGGCAGGACTGAGTATTTATTTCCCATAATTCAGAGGCCCCTGGGCAGGGTGTGCAAGCGCAGGGGCCTTGGGAAATCAAAGAGGCCACTGTGTTTTTGCCTATCGGGCAGGGACGATACGTATAGCTTATCCTGCACCAGCTGCACACACCTGAGGTCTAAAGGAAAGCCTAGCACAGACTGCACGCCAGACCCACAACGCTCCCCAGTCTTTCCTTCAAGGCCACCAAGGCAGAGTGGAGCCCTACCTAACTTTGTCCTGTTAAATCAGGGTCCACCGGAGTCTGTGCCTTCGCTGCACTTCGGCCAGAACCTCGTCTTTCCAGGATCTGGGTTGGCCTGGGCCGGTGCAGTAACTAACCCTGCCAGGCCCTCTACATTGTCTCCCTATCGCCCCCACGAAGACGGCCATGGCCCCTCCTATTTCAGAGTCCTCTAGGGCCAAGAGCTAACGCCTCCGAGGCCTTTGCTCCGGGGCCAACTCCTTCCGCTGCCGCAGGGCCCGGACCTACCTCCCGACCCGCCTGCCCCTCCTGGCCCCCCTTACTACAAAGGTCCTCCGCCAGGTCGCCGCGCACTACCGCCACGCCCCCGCCCGCGCTTCGCGTCAACTCTGCACATCTCCGCTCACCGGGCTAGCGGCCTACTCAGCCCCGATTCCCCTCGGACGCTTTTGCCCGGGCCCACCTGGTTTCCCGCCTCCGCGCCCCGATCGCGCAGCGCCCTCTCGCGTCGCAGCGTGCGCCGGAGCCCAGCGCTGGCGCTCCACCCCGGCACGCGTCGGCTTCCCCGCTGGCCTGCCGCAGGGGCCTGCCCGCCAGCCCCACCTCCGACTCCTGCTCAGGGGCTAGGGCCTGCAGCGGCAGCCTTCTCAACGCAGAGACAGCGCTTCCGGGCCGCGACTGCCACGGAACCGAAGGCCAGCGCACCCGCAGCGGGCGGAATGCTGCGCAGAGGCACATTTCCGGCGTTTCCATGGAGCTCTGGCGCCGCTGCTAGGCGCGCTTCCGGCTCTCTCCACTCTCGGACCCAAATTGCTGAGCCCCGGGCGGCAGCGGTGCGCGGGATCTCTGGGCCGGAAGGCGCTTCCGGGGTCGCCCTAGTGGTCAAGGCAGGGTCGGGCTAGAGACTGCGCACAATTTTGGCGGGTTACTAGCGGGGCTTCCGATCTGTTTCGCGGCTTGGACCTCGTTGCCGCCTGGGAAAGCAGCTATCTGCGCCATGACGTGAGAGCCAGCGAGAACCAGGGTCACAAGAGGAGGAACGACAGAGAAAAGTGTTCCCGGCTCGAAGGGAAAGACTGCTAGGAGGATATGGACCGGTTACATTGCAACACATCGCTCGGTACTGTCCAGAAGGGCAGGGCAGGGGCAGACAAAACCTTTTTAGAGGCTGGGCCCACAGGTTACATAGTGAGTATAAGCACAAACTACACACCGAGACCCTGTCCCAAAACAAACAGTAAAAAAAAAAAAAAGTGCAAATGGACTGGAACTGGGGAAAGGGGCCTGGACTGCAAATTAGAAGATCCAGGACCTTGGTGCACCTCAAACCCCTGGTTTTGGTAGAGTCCAGTATGGGGCTGACACCTCCACTTTCAGGAGCAAGACAAGGTTAGGATATGGGGTCCCAACCCGGACAGGTGCTGGGTAGCTGTGTTGTACGTGTACTTGAAGGATGAGGAGGGGAAGTGCCATGTGGAAACCTCATTAAAACCCAAGTCTAGGGGCCTGGGTGATGGCTCAGTAGAATAAGCGCTTCCCTGGCAAACACAAGGGTCTGAGTTCAATCCTGAGTTCTGCCAAGTCTAGGTCGGGGGAAATAGCTCAGGCATAGGCAAGCATAGGGACTGGAGTTTAATGCTGTGCTGGTTTCTCCATAGGCACTCTGAGCCAGCCACCAAGATGGCATGGTGGCGCACACCTGTAATCCCAGTGCTAGAGAGGCTGAATGTAGGAGGATCATTAGGTTTTGTTTTGTTTTTTTGCGGAACCGGGTATTGAACTCAGACCCTGGTGTTTGCCAGGATGAGGATCACTATGAATTCAAGCTGCTTAGACCCTGTACCAAATACATAAAACAAAGAACAAGTCTAGCTGGGCATGGCATGCAGTGACTACACCTATAATTTCTAGCACTTTTTGAGGCTGAGGCAGGAAAATCCCAAGTTCAAGCCAAGCTGGAAATGTAGTAATTTAGGGAAATCTCTCAAAATAATAAAGAAAAAGAATACTAGTTATATAGCTTAGTGACATAAGCTCCTGCCTGGCAAGTGCGATGTCCTGCGTTTGATCCCCTGTACCAAAAAAAAAAAAAGCACAAAACACCAGATATGATTGTTTCTGACCAGACAGCTTCACTTTGTAGCCTGCCCACTGGTTCTGATCCTGCTCTAAGAAATCGAAACTTTTTTTTTTTTTTTTTTTTGTCTTTTTGAGGCAGGGTCTCAGTATGCAGTTCAAGCTGGCCTTAAACTCACTTCATAGCTCAGGCTAGTCTCGAACTAACAACAATCCTCCTGCCTCAGCCTCCTGAATGCTGGGATTACAGGCATGTGCCACCACACCCGGCAGAAATAGAAACTTAAAGTGATCTACTTTCAAGGTCTTTAACTATCTGTAGAAAACTGTTAGTAGACAAAATTCCTTACTTGCCTATAGTTGTGACTGAGGTTATGCATCTGTCTTTTATTTTTTGCATCTTTTTTATGAGATAGGGTTTTACTGTGCAGTTCAAGCAAGCATCAGACTTTCAATAATCCTCATGCCTCAGCCTCCTGAGTGCTGGGATTACAGGTATGCACCACCACAACTGGCCAAAGCATCTGAAAGGGCCCCTAAATAAAGGAGGAAGAGATGGGCAGTCAATAAATTACAGCTTTACTACGCTGACTTTTTTTGTCTTTTTGAGACAGGCTCTCCTATGTAGCTAAGGCTGGCCTTGAGCTCACTTTGTAGCCAGACTGGTCTCAAACTTACAGTGATCTTTTTGTTTTATTTTATTTTATTTTTTTTTTGAGACAGGGTCCCACTATGCAGTTCAGGCTGGCCTTAAGCTCACTTTGTAGCTCAGGCTGGACTCGAACTCATAACAATCCTCCTGCCTCAGCATCCCGAGTGCTGGGATTACAGGCATGCGCCACCACGCCCGGCTCATAGTGATCCTTCTGCATCAGCCTCTTGCGTGGTAGAAGTACGCCACCAAGCCCAGCTACTATGCTAACTTTTAATTATTTATTTGCCTTTTGGTGGCACTGGGGATTGAACTCAGGCCCTTGCACTTTGCCAGGAAAGCGCTTATTCTACTGAGCCATCACCTTGGCCCCTTAAAGCATATGTTGTAAATTCTCAACTTTTTTTTTTTTTTTTTGTGGAACCAGGGGTTGAATTCAGATGGTTGCACTTGCAAGGGAAGTGTGCTTATTCCACTGAGCCATCTGCCCAGCCCCACTAACTCTTGATTGGGAAAATACTGACAGTTTTAGAAGTTACCCACTTATGGTTTAATCGTTTGCCTTTTACCTCACAAAGTGTTTGTGGAGGGAGTAAGTCAAGTGACCAGTAAGACTGTACCCCATATAGTACTCAGCCAATGAGGAAAAAGGAAAATGACTTGCATGCTAGGGGTTAGCTTGCTTGCTGTGACTGCCCAGCAGTCTGTGTATGCCTGTCTGCCGATCAGTACCCACCTTTCCAAGGTTGAGCACCTGCTTTTGCAAGATATATTTAAAAAATATACAGGGATCCCCAGTTCCACCAAAAACAAACAAACAAAAAAAAAAAAAAACCGCAGGGGAGCTGGATTCAATCCCCTGGCCTGCTGTGCCAGCCATCCCCCTATCCCCCACCTCACGTGCTGAGACAGCAATTGAGACTTGGCATGGTGGCTTGTGCCTGTAATCCCAGCTCTTGGGAGGCTGTAAACAGGCAGATCACTATGAGTCCGATCTAGTAGTGAGACTGTGAACATCCTATAGATCCTTCCCTGAGCCATCTCCCCGTCCCAAAACAATACTCAGGCCAAAGAAGGATCGAACCAGGGAGGTTGCCCGCAGGCAGGCCGGCTCCTTACTGTACCCTAAAAAAAAAAAAAGGAAACTACTTTTTTTTTTTTTTTGGTGGAACTGGAAATTGAACTCAGGCCTTTGTGCTTGCCAGGGAAGCACATACTCCACTGAGCCATCTCCCCAGCAAAACAAAATAAAGTCTTGTCCTGGGGATATAGGTTAGTGGTAGTACCTGCCTGGTAAGTACAAGATCCTGAGGTTTTATTTGTTTTTGTGTGGTACTGGGGTTCAAACTACCAGACCTTGTGCTTGCCAAGCAGGCACTTATGCTACTGAGCTATCTCCCCAACCCCAAGACCCCGAGTTTGATTCCTAGTACAAAGAAAAAAAATCTTACCGAGGCTACCCTCTCTCAGTCTCAAGTCTTATCTGACCATGTCTATGATCAAAGGTGAAGGGGGCGGTGTGCTCCTTATCCTACCAACCCTGACAACTCCCTCTGTGTTTTTGCTCACTGCTCTTCTCTAGCGCAGGCCCTGAGCTGCCTCCTCCGGCATAGCTGGTGTGGCTCCTGCTCTCTGTAGTACTTCTCACACCCCTGGAGTGTTGCCGCCACTCCACTCAGCCGCTCCCCCTACATCCCACCATCAGGTCAGTCCGGGTCCTTTTGCACCCACTACTCCAGCAGGACATGCAGCTGCTGCACCCTGTCCTGGGGTGCTGCTGAGCTTCACTCCGAAGGGTTAGTGTTTGGAGGGGGAAGAGGAAGCGAGTGTTTTTGAGAAGGGTCTCCCTATATATGACCCAAGCTGCCCTTGAACTTCCCGTGATCCTTCTGCCTCAGTCTCCTAAGTGCTGGATGTACAGCTGTGTGCCACTATGCCAGGCTTAATGTGTGGAATTCTTTTTTTTTGGTTGAACCAGGGATTGAACTCAGGCCCTTGTGCTTGCCAGGAAAGCACTTATTCCCCTGAGCCATCTCCCTGGCCCCAATGTGTGGAATTCTAAAACATTGCAAGTCAAGATGGTATGGTGGAAATAGGACTATAAAAATGCACCTTGGGGCTGGGGAGATGGCTCAGTAGAATAAGCACAACGGCCTGAGTTCACTCCCCGATTCTGCAAAAAATAAATAAATAAGGGCCAGAGAGATGGCTCTGTAGAATAAGTGCTTCGCTGGCAAGCTCAAGGGTCTGAGTTCAATCCCTGGTACCACCAAAAAAAAAAAAAAAGCAAGACGTAAGTTTGTTTCTAAGAGTAAAAGGGCACCTAGGAAGGTGTATGTGGGAGATGTGAAGAACTGCGGGGCTCCTCATGTCACACTGGAGGGCTGTGCATCGCCATGATGTGCCATGCCTCTGCTCAAAGGGCCCCCTCCCTGCACTTGCAGCCCCGTGCCATGGTGGGGGTGCTCTGTAGCTTGCGTGACCTAGTGTGACAGCAGAAGTGAGACACCCACCTGGAACAGGTACCAGGTAGAAAGGAGCAGACCCAGGTGGCTTCAGGTAGTGTTACCCTGTTGTCCTGATGGGGTGAGGGGACAGGAAGTTCTGGCTGGGCCTACCTGCAGAGAAAGCCAACCTTGACCCTTATAGGCAGGCAAAGGCAGTGAAACCACTTCCAGGACAGCATGCCTTGAGAGAATACTCATTAGCTTTTCTCTCCAGAATTTTATTATACTGGTTATGAGGGCGTTTTATTTTGTTTTATTTATTTAATTTTACTTTTTGGCAGAACCAGGGATTGAACTCAGGGCCTTGCGCTTTCCAGGGAAGCACTTATTCCACTGAGCCATCCCTCTGGCCCAGTGGGGGAGTTTTAAAGAACACATGAGTATAGCTGAGGACATTGGTTTACAAATACTGAAAAATTTGGCTGAGTGTTGTTCACGCCTGTAGTCCCAGTACTTGGGAGGGTAAGGCAGGAGGATCACTATTGTTGGAGGGCAGTCTGGGCTACATGGTGAGTTCAAGGCCATGTTTGAGACAGAGGTTCACTATGCAGTTCAGGCTGGCCTTGAACTCACTTTGTAGCCAAGGCTGGCCTCCAACTCAAAAGTAAACCTGCAGCCGGGCATGGTGGCGCATGCCTGTAATCCCAGCACTCGGGAGGCTGAGGCAGGAGGATTGTTGTGAGTTCGAGACCAGCCTGAGCTACAAAGTGAGCTTAAGGCCAGCCTGAACTGCATAGTGAGACCCTGTCTCAAAAAGACAAAAAAAAAAAAAAAAAAAAAAAAAAAAAAAAAAAAAAAAAAAAAAGTAAACCTGCCTCTACCTTCTTGTTGCAGGCAGCCCGAGTTAGATAGAAAATTGCAGGCAGACAAGGTCAGGCTCTCAAAGGAATAACAAAGGCCCTCACAGGAAATAACAATAGCCAGGTACCCTTACAACTGTGGGAGGGATGGCCCCTGCTGCAAATCAAACCCAAAGACTGGCATCCAGGATTAATCATTACTCAGGAAAAATTACTGTCTGAAGGATACTGAGTAAGGTCCTGTTTTACATTAATGCCTGCTCACTACATGACTTGATCCTGGGCCTAATCAATTTTGTTCCTAAAATTCATTCTTCGGTTTTAGAGAACACGAACTCATCCAGGTCAGGTCGGAGTTTCACTTCCCTGTGTCATCCTGAGTGCTGGGAGCAAGGTGTGCACCACCATGTCCAGCCATTTTAAAGTTCTAAGATGAGACCCTGGCTCAACACACAACAGAGACGGAGAGTTAAGAGTTTCATTCCAGGCCCAAAATGGGAGAGGCGGGTGTGAGGAGGGAAGAACCTGCAGTGGCCTGAACTGAGCAGAAGGGCTGCCTGTGCCCATCACTGCCAGCTGGCGCTCATGTGGCTCTCCCTATGGGTAGAATTCGGGCCTCCTGCCTCTGTATCCATGCACCTGGCCCATGCCAGTGTGCCTGGGCTGTGCCAGAGGGGAGTACAGGCCCTAAATCCAGGTGCTGCTGTTTGTCCTAAGTGGAGGGTGAGCATACCCTGTGAAAATGCTTCCTCCAGCAAGGCCCACGGATTGGAGGGGAGCTAAGATATGAGAGGAAGGACAGTTTACATTACAAGGGGTCTTTGGGGCCTGCAGCTTGGGGAGGGGCTGGAGGAGAGGCCCAGCCTCACCCTGGAGAAGCCCTCAGAGGTGCTAGAAGCAAAGGATAGAGCCAGCCAAGGTGACTTCAAGGTTTCCTAGAAAAGTAACTGCCTTCGGATAGAGATTAAGGGACAATAAAAGACAGGTGGGACAAGGAATAGCTGCAAGGGAGAAAAGTTTGGGACCTTTCATATGCAAAAGAATACCTTAGTTCTGCGGACCTGTCAACAAATGCCTGGGAAGTACCCTTCTTCAGTCCCTACCTGTGCCTCCACTTTCCTCCATGTGCCCCAGGGAATTCTCCACCCAAAGTTGGGAGGCCTGGCCTTCACAGGTCTCTCACGGTTTTAGTGGAGTCCTGGGGTGTAAACTCACCAGCACAGCACCCGCCTCTTCTCTGTTCTGACGCTGTCCAGCAAACCTAATAATCATTGTTGATTTGTAGCTTATAGGCACCCTGCAGCAGCAAAACTATGAGAAGCCTCGGTTGCTGCTGGGGGCCTCGCCCCTTTTCTGTGGATCCATCTGCTCAGGTTGTCCAGGGTTTTCCACTCAGGAGGGCTGATCTGGGTAGACAGCTGCCCTAGCTCCAGGCTGGCTTCCTGCTGGACCTGTGCAGTCAGGAGTGTCCCCAAATCATGGCAGCACCCTGGCCTCAGCCCTGCTGCATCAAGCCTTCTCCTTGCCAGTCTCTTTGGTGTTGAGCATACTGAGGAAGCCTCCTTCTCTAGGAAGCATTTTTTGGAGACAGGGTGGGGTTCCTCAGAGCCCGTATGTGGACACTTTCTTGCTCCCTAGCATACTTGGTACACACACACACACGCACGCATGCACGCACGCATGCACCCTGTCACTGCTCCAGATAGGCATTGTTTT
>PVKA01040500.1:0-18716 GCA_004027165.1 Ctenomys sociabilis | reverse complement strand
GGGGGGGCGGGGGGAGGTCAGCTCAGCCCGCCCTGGGGGGAGGGGCTGGCATGGCATGTGGTGCTGGGGATCGAACCACGGTCCCTGAGAGGTGCTTTAGACTGCTGAGCTATCTTGCCAGCCCCACATTGCTCAGTTTCTGTGGACAGCGCAGTATGTAGTACAGGGGATTGAACCTGCGTCTTTGTGCTTGGGAGGCAGGTACTTAAGACTGTTGAGCTATCTCCCCAGTCCAAAAAGGAGAAAATCTGAAAGGAGTGTGGATAGCTGCAGCACTGCTGCGGGGACCAAGATTCTGGACAGTTTTCTGCTCTGACGCTGAGGCTTTTGGGGCTCAGAAAAGGAAAGCCGGGCACACAGCGCAGAGACGAGCAGTCTCAGCAGCGCAGGACCTAGCGGTCGCCAAAAATAGAATACAGCTTCCCCAGGAGGGTCATAGAATCTAGGTCCCCTCTCCCCTAAACAAATCTTAACCCCGAAAAGATCACCTCTACCTCTGCCTCAAGACCCTCATTCCGAGTAATCCCGCCCCATGCCCGCGGGCAAGGAAAGCTGCAGAGGCAGAGGAATCCGAACAGATGAACTCCCCGTCTGCCTCTGAGCCTGCTCACACCCATGTGGATCACATTTCCGCACATGCGCACTCCACACAGCCTGTGGCCCAAAAGTCCTAGCCCTGAAGTCGTAGCTCTCCCTGCTAGGCTTTTGCGCAGGGCTACTGGAACAGCCTGATACTTTTTATTTTGAGACAGGCCTTAGTAAGACAGGCCTAAGTTGTCCCTTCAGCCTTCTGAAGGCAGAGTACAGTTGAGAACCACACCACCACACCCTCCCCCATGTGTTGGATTGAGTACATTTATTACATTTTGCTCTTGCCAACCTGCTTTGTGCTACAGGAGCACTTTCCACTCCTACAGTCACTGAGAAGGATGCCCAGATGTGATTGCTGAGGGTTCTAAGCCATCCTGAGCTGCACAGCCAGACCCTGTCAACAAACCAAAACCAGGGGCCAGGGAGTTAGCTCAATGGCACAGTTCCTGCCTGACAAGTACAAGGTCCTGAGTTCAAGTCCCAGTACCTAAGAACAAGCAAACAAATGTGGGGCTGGCAGCTGGGGGAAGGACTCTCCAAGACCTCTGGGAGATAGGAATGGACAAGAGAATAGGCAGCCCCCAGGGGTGCCTCCAGGAATCTTCCTGGAAGGAGAAGCAAAGCATGTGGGACTTCAGGGATCAAGAAATGTGATTTCTTTTAGCTAGGTGCAGTAATGCACGCACGCCTGTAATCCCAGGGCTGCAGGGGCTGAGGCAGCCTGGGCAACAGAGAGAGATTTATGCAGTAGAACAGGCTTGGAACCACAGCCCCTATGGAGGCTGAGGCAGGAAGACCACAGTATTGAAATTCAGAGACCAGGCATAGTCTGGTTAGTAAGTTCAAGTGCAACCTGGTCTAGAGCAAGACTTTTGTCTCAAGAAAACAAAGGAAAGAAGATTTTTTTTTTCATTTTGGGAATATATATATATATATATATATATATATATATATATATGTATAATTTGTCATATATATGTATAATTTGTCCCTGGGATTGAACCCAGCTCCTTCCACATGCTAAGTACAACTTCTACTACTGAACTATACCCTCTGCCCAAGATCAATAATACTTTTTTTTTCTTTTCCAGAGCTGGGGATTGAACTCAGGCCCTATGTCTGTAATCTCAGCACTCAGGAAGCCTGAGGAAGGAGGACTGAAAATTCAAGCCCAGGCTAGTCAATTTATCAAGACCTCACACTAGGTGTGGTGGCACATACCTATAATTCCAGCACTAGGGAGGCTGAGGCAGGAGGATCACTGTGTGTTCAAGACTAACCTGAACTGTATAACAAGACCCCATCTCAAAAAAATATCAAGCATCTATGTCAAAGTCAATGTAAAAATGGAGTAGATGGCCTTGGGCTCCTTCTGTATCCAAGTCTGGTCTCGAATTTGTGGATGATCCTCCTGCCTGGGGGTGAGATGATATAGCTTACTTTAAAGGCCCTGGGTTCAAGCCTCAGTACTGCATAACGAACAAAGGGCTGGGGATGTCCTTAGTGGTAGGATGCTTGCCCTACCTGCCTGGGAAATATAGGTGATATAGAACTGTAATCTCAGCTCTCTAGAAGGAGGCTGAGGAAGGAGGCAAGGTTTAAGCCCAGTCTGGGCAATTTAGTGAGACCCTCTCTCAAAACAAAAGGCTGGGATATGGCTCTGTGTGAAGACCTGGGTTAGTTCCCTGAGTGGGTCTTCAGGAAGGGGGCCATCTACCAAACTTGTCCAGTTGTTACTTCTCTCTCTCTCTCTCTCTCTCTCTCTCTCTCTCTCTCTCTCTCTCTGAGACATGGCTTCGTTCTGTAATTTAGGCTGGTTTTGAACTCATTTTGTAACTCATGCTGGTTTTGAAGTCATGACAACTCTCCTGCCTCAGCTTCCCAAGAGCTGGGATTACAAGACTATGCCACCATGCCTATTTTGTTGTTGTTTTTTCTTTTTTTTTTGGCAGAATCAGGTATTGAACTCAGGCCAAGTCAAGCTCTTATTCTACTGAGCTATCTCCCTGGCCCTTTATTGTTGTTTTGAGACAGGGTCTTGCTATAGTTCAGGCTGGCTTTGAATTTACTAGCTCAAGTTGGCCTCATGGCAATCCTCCTGCCTCCTGAATGCTGGGATTACAGGCTATTTTAGAAATAAAGTTAAAGCAAGGCACATACAACTAACTGGCTGTAACTGCTGTACTCAGGAGGCTAGCACAGGAGAATCACAAGTGTATGGCCAGTCTGGGCTACATAGAAGGATCCTATCTCAAATAAGTGATCCTCCTGTCTTGGCCTCCTCAGCACTGGGACACCAGAGCTATCTCCTCAGCCCAACATCTTGATCCTTTTTGTTTGTTTGTGCCCAGTCAGCCTGCCCTGGGGATGGGACTGGCTTGACAGGCAGTACCTGGAATTGAACCCTGGTCCCTGTGCCCTTGACTAAGTTTGGCTAAGCAGATACTTTAGACCACTGAGCTATCCCAAACATCTTGATTCTTTTTTTTTTTTTTTTTTTTTGTCTTTTTGAGACAGGGTCTCACTATGCAGCTCAGGCTGGCCTTAAGCTCACTTTGTAGCTTAGGCTGGTCTCGAACTCACAACAATCCTCCTGCCTCAGCCTCCTGAGTGCTGGGATTACAGGCATGCGCCACCACGCCTGGCTAACATCTTGATTCTTTAAGTCCCTTTCCTGCCCACTCACCTCCTTCCATCTCCACACCCCAGTCCCCATTTTCTTTATGGTGGTTGTTCTTTTCAGCTCACATTTACAACAATTAATGATTACACACATTATGGTATGTGTTTGTTAAAAGAAGATCTTAGCTGAGCATAGTGGTGCACTCCTGTAATCCCAGCACTCAGTAGGCTGCGGCAGGAGGGTATCATAAGTTGAAGACCAGCCTGGGATACATAGTGAGCTCAAGGACAACCTGAACTGCCTTGTGAGACCCTGTGGGGAGGGGGGGAGAGAAGAATAAGAATGGGAATGAATGACTATATAGGAAATATAGGAAGGGCTGGCCTGGAACTCTGAGGCAATCCCCCAGCCTCAGCCTCCTGTCCTTTGAGATTACAGACCAGCAAGGGCTCCAAGTTTGATTCCCAGTACTAAAAAGAAAACAAAGCAAAACATTTGGCTTTTGGCTTTGTGTAGGATTTAGAGTTTTATTGTTTGTTTCTGAGACAGGGTCTTATTATGTAGCCCTGGCTGGCCTTGAACTCTTGGTAATCTGGCCTCAGTCTCCAGAGTGCTGGAATATCAAGCGTGCAGCACCACTCCCAGTGATTTAGTTGTTTTATTCCTCTCAGTTCTAGAGACTGAAAATAAAGTCACTGTCACCAAACAGAAACCTCTCAAACCCTAGAGCCCCCAGGACCTTAGGCTCTGCCCAAAGTCCAGCCCCTTCCCCCCATCTCCCTCAGCCTACAAAAAAGCTGAATCTTGGCCAGAGGGCTGCCCATGGGCAGAAGAAGCTGGACATAGAGTCCTCAGCCACCCATCTCCATGGTGACAAGAAGTGGCAGCTGCCTCAGAGAACAAAGATCTGTTTCAGCAGAGTCAGGCTCCGCCTTCTGCCTCCCCCCCCCCCAAGATGCAGTCCAGCCACGCACCTGCGCTCTCCTCTTCTATGCCCTCCCCTGGTTCCCTGGGTCTCCATGCTACCTGCTCCAAGCATTTTCTGCAAAGGGACCGTAGGTCGGACGAGATTTATACAACGTGGAGTGTTAGGGGCTGGGGGTGGAACTTAGAGCACTGGCTTAGCGCGGGTGCCAAACAGAAAGCCACTAGCTCAGAACGCAGGTTCTCTCCTTGCTATCTCTGGTCGGCGCCCCTTTTCCTTGTGTCCTTTTCTCTTTCTCCATTCAGCCAGGGCAGGCATGAGCTGAGTCTCCCTCTTGGCTTTGGTAGGAACCTTGAGAAATCCAAAATGATGCCGTCAAATGGTGCAGCCTTAACTTTGAATTCCTTTTTTTTTTTTTCTTTTATCTTTTTGAGACAAGGTTTTGCTATGTAGTTCAAGGTGGCCTTGACCTTATGGTGCTCTCTTGCCTCAGCCTCCCAAGTGCTGAGATTACAGGCACATGAATTCCTTGCAATCTGTCTGTTCAGTCATAGAAGTGCTTCATGCCTGGTGCTTATCTACAGACGATGAGTGTGATGATCTATTAGTGCATTCTACATTTCTGCCCGACACCATAAGAGTCCATAGGATGGTAGTTGATTTCCCAAACTCTTCTATTCTCTCCCTTGCCTTGTCTCTCTGGGTCCTCAGTCTGAAACCAAGGAGCCACTCATGCAATGCTAATGTCCCCAGCCCTGGCCTCTGCCAGCCGGGCACAACTGCCAGCGCTCCCGGAGCAGCCTCCCTCCTCTTCCCAGACACCAGCCCGCCACAGCCGGCCTGTGCAGGACTAGGCTGGGAACATCTCCACCCCCCCTGCAGGGCCCAGTGTCAGTTTCAAGCCCTTCTGGGGTAGGAGAGGCTCCGGGTGGGGCTGCCAAAGTCAACAGAGCCTGTTTCCATGGGCAGGGACCTGTTTGGCACCTGCGGTCCGGGTTTCCAGCCCATGAGCCTGGGCCTTGGCCTCTCCTGGGGTCAGATGGAGTTCTTGTCCCTCAGTCTCCAAGCAAAGGCTCCCCTGCATTCACCCCACATCCCGATCCCTTTTCAGTGGGGCCCCAGGTTTCCCAGCCTACTCCGGGGGGAGCTCCCTTCACAACCAGACCGAAGCGCACCAAAGCCCACCAACCACTTGACCTGCCTGCAGTCCGTGGCTGCATTTACACGGCCTCATTCTGGCATGACCAACATCTTGGTGGCCTGCTGCCCACGTACAAGACTTGAGCATTTGCCTCAGGAACTTCCCAAGGCCCATTAGGCTTTCCGAGGTGGCTTCCCGGACTGTTGGCCCCTCAAGCACTTTCAGAATGAATCCTTGGCTGTTTTCTCTGATCACAGACTGGTATGTTATGATCTTACCCAATCCTAATCAAAGTACCAGCTATAGGAAGGCTGCTGTTTTATGTAATCAAAATATATTTGTTTTATTAAGAGTCCAGCATTATGTTAGTGGGAATTACTTTCATACTGAGCTACATCCCCAACCCTCTATTTATTTATTTATTTATTTATTTATTTATTTATTTATTTAGTATTTTAGAGAAATGTCTACAGGGTGTTCAGGGTCTCACTACTAGATCGGACTCATAGTGATCCTCCTGTTTACAGCCTCCCAAGAGCTGGGATTACAGGCATCTTTTATTTTTTGATTTTGAGATGGTCTTACTAAACTAACAAATTGCCTAGGCTGAACTTGAAACTGCAATCTTCCTGTCTTGGTTTCCCAGGCATGCACCACCCAACCTGGCAAGAAAGCCTCATTTGTTGTTGTTATTGTTTTGGTTTTCTAAGAGTTTTGCTATGTAGCCCAAACTGGTTGTGAACTCACTGGGTATGCTAGGTTGGCCTTGAATTTGTAGCAGTTCTCCTGCCTCAGCCTCCTGAATGCTGGGATTACAGATATATACCATGCCAGGCTAGACTTAGTTTAGTTTAGTTGTTTAGTTTAGTTTTGAGGCACGGTCTCACTATACAGTCCAGAGTATCCTCCCTTGAACCATGTTGCCCAGGCTGGCTTTGAACTTGTGGTGATCCCCGAAGCGCTGGGATTGAAAGGCTCATTTCAAGTTTCCAGTTCTCACACTGAGGAGCTAGCATCCTCCATACAGGTGAGAAATAAATTGGGCTTTGAGCTATCAGGAAGAGATAGTACTGACAATGTTTGTGGAATCGGCACTTAACACTTTCTACTCTCGAACCAAGCCATTTCAGCTGGGCCAAGTGGCTTGAACCTGTAATCTCAGTACTAAGGCAGGTGGCTGAAGCAGGAGGATCACTGTGTTGTTTGAGACCAGCCTGGATTACACAGTGAGACCCTGTCTCAAAAAAATAAATCAATAATAAGTAGCCCTTTGGTCTCCACAGGTGAGACCAAGCCTTGCTCAGGGTCTCTGCCAGGAGCTGCCTCCCAGACTGGAGCCCAGTCTGGGGCTGGTCCAGGCTCCTCACCTGTGTCTGCACACAGGCACCCGCAGGGAGCACAGGGCTGGATTTAGCTAACAAATGTGCAGTGGGTGCAGCTGGGGTAGTGCTCAGGCCCCAGCAGTCCAGGTCCCCCTCCCTCATGCTGCAAGGGGAGCAAAGCTCTCACCTCTGCAGATTTGCTTTGCAAATCTGAGGTGCTGGGTGGCCAGACCCCAGGACAGCAGGTGCAGAACAGGGCAGCTCCCAACTGGGCCCATGTGGCTGCATTCCTAACTGCCTCCTCCCCCTCTGGGTCCGTCTTTATGCCTGCTCCCCAATATTCAAGTTCCAACTCCCTCTCTGAGCTCCAAATTGCTCCTTCTACCCAGATTTCTGTTTGTTCAGCTGTGGAAACCTGGCAATGTGAAGCTTGCCTTTCCTGCAAAGATGGAGAGAGGGGACTGGGTACCCCAAGATCAGCTGGAGCTCAAGGGTAGAGCAATTCCAAAGGAGCCCCTCTCCCCTCCTCCACACTGGGTGTGGCCCTGGGTGGGGAACAGTCGTCACAAGTGCCCTTTGCCCTTTCCAGCAGCTCAGCAGCTTGATGGGAGCTGAACAGCTGCCCTGCCCCGTGAGGCCCTGCCCAGCAGGCGGGGCGCCATCTCCTCCCCCAGAGAGGCTCCTGGGGTGCGGGTCCCAAGGCTGCACAAAGAGTCCTTTGTCTGGGCTGGAAACAATCATTTTCCCCTTTATGGAAACATGGGCTGTATCTCTAATCAAGCTTTCAGAAGCTGGATCAAAGGGCACTGCAGCTCAGGGTGCTGGGGATTAGGGAGCTGTCCTCGGAGACACTGACAGCCTGTCATTGGCCCCTAATCCTCCACTGTCCTGAGCCCACTTTGAGCCAGTGACACCCTTTCTTCCCTGGGCTGGGGCTGGGAGAGCCTTGGGTGTGAAAGGAGCTGAGGGAGACAACCAGAGAGGACAGGGTGGGTCCCCCCCTTCCTGGCACCCAGGGCTCAGGTTACAGCCCCTGCCAGCAAGGCACTGGGTGTGGACGTGCTGAGAGGCACTACCTGGTAAGAAAGGGTGGTGCCAGGTTTGGCCCAAGGCCACCCCCATCTTCCAGATCCTCAACCATGAGGTAAGGTGGGACACACACACACACACACCCCTCACCCCTCCTGATTCACAGTGGGGGAGGCTCTCCTCATGTCCTTGAGCACAAGGGAAGAGTCTGCCCATACGAAGGGCCCTGTTCCTGTGCTGCAGGTGGCTTTCCTTTTGTCTATGGCACCCGGTACCCTCTTCTTCCCCACTGAGCACCTGAGGGCCCCACCCCTTTCCTTCCCCTGTCTCCCTTGTGGGGGCAGCTGAGGGCCTCATGCAGGGTGCTGGCCCTTTTCTCTCACACCCCCAAATCCAAGCCTGGAGGCTGATAGACCTTCTCCAAATCTGGCAACAAATCCTGAATCACCCACACAGGGATTTAGGCTTGTCTTTCCCAAGGTTGGAGCATCCAAGGGCCAGTGCTCCAGCTGGGGCCCAGAAAATCTCATTATCAGACCAGGGAGAAGCCTGGGGTCCTGCCATCCTGCGCCCATCCAGTGTTCTGAAGAGATCCACAGATCCCACGGGTGTTTTAAAGTCATTTGCAAGCCTCAGATCTAGCTCCATGCATATCATTTTTCCAGGCAGGGTCACAGGCTCCCAGTGGCACGAGGCCAGAAATTAACTTCTAGGACTATGTGGCTGTGGATCCCTGCGTACCCCCTGAGTATCCACAAGGCCTTGTGACCTCTTCAGGCTTAATTGAAGTGACTGGCAGACCCAGCGGTCTGTCCCTGAGGAAGCTGAAGTCAGGCAGGTAGGCTGACGAGAGCCAAAAGACAGGACAGAGACAAGAATAAATGCAGGTGTTCCAGGCAGGGCTGGAGATGACATCCAACCCAGGGGCACAGCACATGCACAGGAAAGCGAGTCCTGGGCCAGGCTGTGTGCAGACCCGACCCCCAGAAGTGCAACGTACTACTCAGGTGGCAGACACTGGCATGCTCTGCCCCCTTATGGAGGAAGGCTTCAGCCCTGCAAAGGCCTGCGCGCCCCCTCGCTGCAGACCAGCTCTGACTCCTTTGACACCACCAAGGCAGTCAGTCCAGGCCCCTAATAGTCTCTTCTTCCAGACTGCCTGGCTCAGGTCTCCTGTGATGACCCCAATTCAAAGCCAAACGTGCCCCACCCCGCCCCAGCCCTGCCTTAGCATTTTATTTATATCAGCACCTGGATGATCTTCTTTTTAATTATGTCAAATTGTAAGTCTCCCCAACTAGAATATTCATCTTATAAGGATTTTTTTGGTTTTGGGGGCCTTTTTGATTTGTGTTTTTGAGGGGGTGGCTATGGGAATAGAACCCAGGGAGTGCTGAACTATATCTCCAACCCTATTTTTAATATATTTTTTAAAATTTTGAAACAAAGGGGTGGGGGAGATGGCTTAGTGGAATAAGTACTTCCCTGGCAAGCACAAGAGCCTGAGTTCAATCCCTGCTTCCACCAAAAAAATAAATAAAAAATAAATACATTTTGAAACAAAGTTTATTTATTTATTTATTTATTTATTTTTTGGCAGAACCGGGGATTGAACTTAGGCCCTTGCACTTGCCAGGGAAGTACTTACTCCACTGAGCCATCTCCCCGGCTCCCCTAAAATTTTTCTGAGCATGGTGATTTTATATATATATATATATATATATATATATATATATATATATATATATATATTTTTTTTTTTTTTTTTTTGGCAGAACCAGGAATTGAACTCAGGCCCTTGCACTTGCCAGGGAAGTGCTTATTCCACTGAGCCATCTCCCTGGCCCCCTGAAACAAAGTTTTGCTAAATTGTCTACACTAACATCAAACTAGTGATCTTCCTGCCTCATCTTCCCAAATAGCTTCCTCCAGATGATGGGATTCTTGTTTTATTTACAGCTGTTTCTCTAGTACATAAAACAGTACAGAGTAGGAGCTCAAGAAATATTTTACAGTGGGCATGGTGGCACATACCGTAATCCCAGAACTCTAGGAGGCTGAGGCAGGAGGGTCATATTTGCCTGGGAAACGCTATAACTTAGAAGACCTTGTCTCAAAATATATCAGATTGGCCTTGAGCTCACTTTGTAGCTCAGGCTGGTCTCAAACTCCCAACAATCCTCCTGCCTCAGCCTCCTGAGTGTGGGGATTACAAGTGTGCAACACCATGCCTGCCCTAATAAATATTTTTTAAATATAGGATATAGGTCTGGGGAGATAACTCAGCAGCATAAGTGCCTGCCTAGCAAGTACAAGGTCCTAAGTTCCATCCCCAGTAGCAAAAATACATAAATAAATAAATGACATAATTTAGTGTAAAAGACCCTGGGTTCCATCCTCAGTACCACTCCCCCCCCCAAAAAAAAGAAAGAGATAAAGAAAAAAATTCTTCTGATTTTTTTTTTAAGCCAGAGCCCCTTTTTTATGTAGCCCAGGCTGTCTGGCCTAGGACTTAGAGTAATCCTCCTGCTTCAGCCCCCTAAGTGCTGAGATGACCACAGGTATGTACCATTATGTACAGCTACCATCGCTTTCTATTACTTTTTTTTTTTTGGAGCTGGGGATTGAACTCAGGCCCTTGAGCTTGCCAGGGAAGCATTTATTCCATTGAGCCATTTCCTGGCCCTCTATTGCTCTTGTCTGAAGCGGGCTTTTATTTGTCTCCAGATGGTTCCCTCGTTGCACACCAGGGCCTTTGCGTTCACTGTGTCCTCTCCAGAAAGGTTTGCTTTGGCTCATTCTTATCTATGACACCTTCTTAAAGAGGCCATCCTGAGCTCTCTAAAGCCTTGCTTCTGTCCCCCAAGAATCCTCCCCGCTCACCATTAGCACCCCCCCCACAGCCTCACCACCTGCCACAATTAGTGGCTTACTGTTCATTACCCCCAGCCACCTAAACTCCAAGCCCTGGGAGAGCAGGACGGTGCTATCTGACTTCCCTGGGGTCTCTGGGGCCCAGACTGCACCTGGCACAAAGGGAGCCCTCACACAGTATTTGTTAAATGAATTAATGCAGAAGTGAATGTGCCTGGGAGGAAAATCCAAGGAGCAGCAAAGCAAATTGGCTGCAGGGTATGGTGGACCACAGACCATGCCTACACTCCAAGCACAGGGAGGCCAAGCCAGGAGGATCCTGCCAGTTCAAGTCCAGCCTGGGCTACGTAGTGAGTTCAAGGCCAGTTTGGACTACCAGTAAAACTTTGTCTCAAAAAGCAAATTTAAAAAAGCAGGGTTGGCGAGGCAGGGCAGGCACAGTGCCCCGCAGGCTAGGCCATAAGACTTCAGGAGAGACGCAGACTATGCTAAAAGTCTGGGGACACAGAGGCCCTGCACTACGCTGAGGTCTGGAGTGGGGTGTAGCACTGTTAACCCTGGACAGAGGTAAATGTGCCAGGTGGTCCCCCCTTCCCCCACTGCATCCCACTCCTGCTGGCTCTCTGGAGCCATTATCTCGCTGGACTTCAAACAGCTGCCTGTAATCTTCAGCCCAGCCCAGGTGGTTATCAGGTTCCAGAGTAACAGCTCCAGGGCTGCTAAGAGCTCAGTGCCAGCTCTCCTGCCTCTCCTGGGGAGACCTTCGTGCCCTCCCCCCCACCTCATCTGTCCCAACCTGCAGAGCACCAGAGATACTTTGATCCCCACAAAACCAACTTGGGAAGAGCCAGAGCTAAAAATAAGGTCCCAGGGCCCAGCAGTCTCATCCACCTGTTAAGGCACAGGTGCTAGGTTCCTCTTAGCACCTGAGTCATGGGTTCAAATCCAAGTCCCAGATATTAGGCCTCCTCTAGGGATGGCCCAGGCCAAGCACCCGGCCATACAAGAAGAAACAAGACTAGGGAGAAGAGAGGAGGGCACTGAACCTGGCCACTGCCTCTCCAAGGCCAGGAAATGTCACCCACAGGACTTGAAAGCCAGCTGGGCAACGGGGAGACAGGTCACAGTGCAGGACAGAGCAGACACCAAAATGGCCTCTTGCCATCCCCAGAAGGACAGAGGCCCAGAAAAGCCTGAAAGCCCCAGCTTGACAGGTGGGCATCTATCTCCTTTCATTGCATGCCAGGTGGTGCCCTGGGCCAGGCCCCACAGAGATAGCAAAGCAACACCCTCTGTGCCCTCAGCGCAGTGATGGGAGACTGGGCCTGAGAATGGGCGTGGCTTGCGTGCTGGCCTTCAGCTCGCTATGTAGCCCAGTCTGGCCTCGAATGTGAAGCAAACCTGTCTCCGCCTCCTGAGTGCCGGGATTACAGGAGTGCACCACCACACCCAGTTTAAACTGCTTTTGACAAGGGTCTTCACACCTTACAGGGCTGGGAAGCCTTCCTTGGGCCCACAAAGTGGTGAAAGGCCAGGGCTCCAACCCCTCTCCTGACCCCCTCTCTGACCTGGGCCACAATACCCAGGCTGTACTGTTTCACACACAGCAGGAGTAATCTTCCAGCTGCTGGGAGCACATGGCACTGAGCTTGCTCTGAGCTGCTTGGAACTTGGCATCTCCGCCAGACCAAGGCCCTTCAGGCCGTGCTCCTCTGGCTTTGTGTCCTTGCTGCCCTGTGTATGTGACGTGCCACTGGACCGGCCATCCTGTGATTCTACTTCTTCACATTCAACCGTGGATCTATTCCCCCACACACACCCTTTCAGTACTAGGTTTGAGCTTTGGCACTGAGCTCTACCCTCTGCCCTTTTTATTTTGAAATAGGATTCTGATAAGTTACTAAATTGCTCAGGCTGGGCTCGAGCTTTTTGTCCTCCTGTCTCAGCCTCCCAGAGTGCTAGGTTATAGGCACAGTCTCAAAAAATATATATGGTATATAAATTATACACATGTATATGTACATATGATATATATCTTTATATAGGTATATCTATATACAGATATATTCTTTCTTTCCTTTGTTTGTTTTGGCTTGGTTTCGTTTTTTGTCTTTTTGAAACAGTCTTGCTATGCAGGATTTCCACAGAAATCTTCCTGCCTTAGCCTCCAGAGTTATGGGATTACAGGCATAGGCCACCATGCCCAGCCTCTTGGTTTTTTCACACAGGGTCTCATTATGTAGATCACTGGCCTCAAACTCAGTGATCCTCCTGCCTCAGCATTTTGAATGCTGGGATTACAGGCATGTGCAACCATCCCAGGCTTCTCAAAGCCATTTCTAAGAAATGTTATGTTGTTGAGCGGGGCCGGGAGGGTGTAGGTCAGAGCTGGAATGCTTGCCTAGCATGCCCAAGGGCCAGAACACACTGACAAAAGTTATGTTGCTGCTGGATTAGTCCTCGATGGCTGTATAGATCTGCTCTTCTTGTCCTTGTTTCCTAAGTAACACAGTGTAGCTGTTTACCTAGCACTGAACTGCATTCGGTACTGTAAGGGATGTAGGAAGGGTGTAGGCAGCAGGGCAGCACATGGGAACACAGGCTTGTGATCCCAGCCCTTGGGAGGCTGGGGCCGAAGGAGGACCATGAGTTTGAGACCATCCTGGGCTATGTAATGATTGTGTAGCTTAGGTCCAAATATGACACCATTTTATTCAAATGTTTGTTAGTTATTGAGTCAGGGTCTCGCTATATGGCCCAAGTGGACCTTGAACTTGCGATGACCCTCTTGCCTCGGCCTCCCTAGTGCTAGGAATATCCTCAGCATCACAAAAAAAAGAAAAAAAAAAACTTAGTGCTAGGATTACAGGTGCACACTGCCACACCAGGCATAAGAACTTTTTTTTTTTTTTTTTACCAGAATCCATGAATTTTGGTAGTATGGGGCTCCTGGAGCAGAGCCCTTGCAGGTTACTTGTTTTCAGCAAGCGACGGGCGTTCCCTGAATGAGTGACATATGATGGCTCTAGAACCACCCCGAAGCATGCTGTGTGTGCGTGCTAAGCAGCACCTGCCCCACAGCCCTGGGCATGCGCGTGCCTTCCCTCGCCTCTGCCCCTCCACATGTTCCAGCCCTGTCGTTCAAGCAAGTCCCAACCCAGGCCTCCTCCATGTGCCATTTGATGATGGTCCTGGGAGTTCAGTTTCTACTTGGTAAACAAGGCAAGAATAGTACTTACTCCATTAGGGAAGCTGGAGAATAGTCAGGCAGCTCATGGCAAGAGTTGGGCCAGTGTCCTATGAATGGCAATTTGGGTGTTCTTACCTCACGCACAAGTCTCAGTCCTGAATCCCTGACCCAGGCTGTTCAGTGTCTCACAGACTTTGCTTATAAGGATATAAAATACTATGGATGAGAGCCGTTGGTTGGAGGCCTACTCCTGTAATCCTAGCTCTCAGGAGGCTGAGGCAGAGAGATCACTATGAAATTGAGGCCAACCTGAGCTATACAGTGAATTCAAGGCCGGCCTGGACTGCATGGATCTGGTGGGGCCCATATGGCCAGGGCTGGGGCCCAGGCCTCCCTGTGGTTGTGGATCATGGTGTCCCCGAGAGGCTGCAGTTGATCTCCGGGGCCTGCCCTCCGGTTAGGTGGAGTTCTTGGATACAAAGGATGAGGCTGCCATCAGGACCCCTTTGCAAATGTGGCTCCCCCAGACTTATAACCCGTAAAAGGTGCAGATGTCATTCCTGAACATTGGTAAGTTGGGATGGCAAAACTTAGCTCACAAAATTGTAATGATCCAGTTTTTTTTCCAGTCAGAGTGGTCATATAGTTATCTAAGCTGGCAAAGAGGGTCCTGGTAATACTTATGCCGGGACAATAGATTAAAACCATAACTGTCCCAGCACCCTGGGAGGCCAGGACATTGGGTCCTGCTGTAAGCAGCCGACACCTGTAATAGACAACTGCTGGCATTCATGAGCTCTTAGAATATAGGGTGCACGGTTCCAAATGCTCCAACTCATTTGACTCTTACAACACCTAGGAGTAGCTGCTCGGACGTGGATCTCTGTCCCTCTGGTGAATAGTCAAAGCCTAACACATGTAAGCCATGGTAATAATTAAACTAGAAATGGAGTTTGTGTCTATAGAGCTAGACTATATTGGTTTTAGTAAAAACAACTGCTCTTCTTTCCTGCCTTTCCTTTCCTTCAGAGGTGAGGGTCTCACTATGCTCCCCAGCCTAGCTCTGAACTCCTGAGCTATTGAGTAGCTAGGCAGCCCCATCTGCTCCTCCTTCCTTTCTTAGTCATCCAAGGGGAGTGCAGTCTGAGTGCCTCAGCCCCAGCTGGAGCCACTTCCCCTAGAGGCGACCTCTGTAAGACCTGCCCTCTTCTCGCATGGTTTATATCTAGATGCCCCCAAAGCCTACAGAGACATGCAGCAGGGGTGGTATCATGAATGCATTGAGACAGGATGTGTTGGTCCTCGGGGCGTGGCCTGGGCAGGCCCATCTCCCTCCCTAGTTCCTCCTTGATTTCTCTCTACGTCCTGTTCACTGTGCCCCTCTGCTGGGTCATTTCTCTCACTGACCACACAAGAAATGAAATTTATGAAATATGAGGCAGTTGGGGGTGGTACAACCCCCTGTCAATCCCAGCAGTTGGAAGGCTGAGACAGGAGGACCCCTGTAAATTAAAAACCAGTCTGTGCTACAGAGTTCAAGGCCAACATGAACCACATAGCCCCCCCCCATGAAATAAATAAAAGGTAAGCCCAAGAAAACCGCTGCTGTTTTAAATTCCAGGTGTCTGGTATTCTGTCCCAACAAGAACATAACTAAGATACCACCTGTGCCCACCCACTTGGCGAGCCTAGCCATTCCCATGAGCCACTGGCAGCTGCAAAGATCCAGCTGGGGCTCAGCCCAGATTCCCTCTGAGCTCCCAGCCAGTGTATTCAGAAGCTGCCCGGGCATAGCTGGTATCCCTCGTGAATCAGCCCAAGGGACCCGAGAAGGGCCCAGAAAGCTCCAGGGCAGGTTATAAAGGAGAGGACTAAACAACCCCACATGCTTAAGATCAAAATAAGCAACAGGGTGTGGGTGTCCCTAGCCTACAGTTCCAGCACTCTGGGAGGCTTACACAGAGGATCAAAATTTTGAGCTCAGCCTCGACAATTTAGTGACTTAGCGAGATCCTTATGGGGAGCTGATGATGCACTTGGTGAGAGGCCGGAGTTCAGTCCCAGTAGAAAAATAAACAAATATTTATTAAAAGCTCAGCCTCTCAGCCTCGCATCTGCTAGCTCCAGGCAGTTGGAAGAGGAGCTGCCTGGGGACCGCACCCCAAACTGCAAGTCACAGGTGGGGCTCTAAGGAGCAGACGCTGAGTCAGAATCTAGGGTGCAAGATGTTCCTCATGACTGGAAGGGAAGGAAGCAGGGTTTCCCAAAGGGAAGGCTCAGCTGGTCCCACAGAGCCTCAGCCAGCAGGGTGGGGGGAGCCCAAGAATAAGTGGCCCTAGTGGCCCCTTGTCCTCTGTAGCCCGCTCTGTGTGTCGCCCACCCATTCAGGTTCACTCCCTGTCCTCTCCCATTCCAGCCATAGAAGGCGGAGGTCAGGCGGGGACCACAGTCTCAGCACCACCGCTGAGCTCAGGCGGGGGCCAGGTGCTCAGCCTCTCGGGGCCACAGCCATCCTCCGCTCCCTGCCCCCAGCCATGGGCAGGCCATGGGCGGACGTTCCCCAGGCGCAGGGGCCGAGTCCTGGTCACTAGTCACCGAGCCCTTCTTGGGCTGGGGCTGCTTCGCTTACTCACCCACCGCTGCACTGGGCAGCGGCCATGGAGGGGTACTGTCCAGGGCCCCACATGGGTTTCTGTCCCTCCTTGTGGGTGACCACAGCCCAACCCATCCTGATAACCAGGGCCCATCACTGCTGCAAGCCAGTGACTCCTTTCCTGCTGTCTGCCCCGACTCAGGGAAGGTCCTGGGGGTGGCCGCAGCTGTGAGTCAGCGGGGCTCTGGCCTGGCGTCCTCGTCTGCAGAGCTGGGACAGTGAGCTCGGCTCCAGAAGTTTGACAGGACCAGGACCTTCTACTGTGAACCCTGCTCTCTTCCTTCAAGTTTCCTTGTTTTCTTCTTGAAATACAGGCTTCCTGGGTGTTCATCTATGACCCCAAGATACCATGTTCTATTGTCATCTATAAGAGATGGTCAAGATATGTGGTGAATGTACAATTTTGAAAATTTAGAGGTCAGGGAGATGGCTCAGTAGAATAAGTGCCTGCCTGGCAAGTGCAAGGGCCTGAGTTCAATCCCTGGTTCTGCCAAAAAAAGAAAGAGAGAGAGAGAGAGAGAGAGAGAGAGAGAGAGAGAGAGAGAGAGAGAAAATGTATTATAAGCCAGACATGGTGGTGCATGTCTGTAATTCTAGCACTCTGAAGGGCTGAGGCAGGAGACTTCTTGCAAGTTTGAGACCAGCCTGGGCTTCAGTGCCAGCTTGAACTGCATAACGAGACCCTGTTTCAAACACACACACACACACACACACTTATCGTATGTAGTACAATACATAGAGCCATCAGTACAATTCAAAACCTCTTCCTCACTTCAAATACACTTGCTACTTCTCTCTCTCTCTCTCTCTCTCTCTCTCTCTCTCTCTCTCTCTCACTGTCATTATCAGATAGGGATTCACTGTGCAGTTTAGGCTGACCTTAAACCTACTTTGTAGCTCAAGCTGTCCTGGAACTCACAGTGATCCTTTGCCTCAGCCTCCTGAGAGTTGGGATTACAGGCATGTGTCATCACATCCAGGTTCTTGCCTCTTTCTGAAGCAGTTCTGGAAGTCCCCTTTCATGACGTATTTATGAGGTGTGGGAAAATATGCAGTGAATAGCTGGGCATGCTGACACATGCTGACACGTCCCAGCACTTGAGAGGATGAGGCAGGAGGATCCCTGTGAGTTTAAGGACAGGCTCTACTACATAGAGACCCTATACCTAAAACAAAACCAAAATAAAATGGGAGGAGTGACATATTCCTCTAATCCCAGCATTTGGAAGGCTGAGGCAGGAGAATTTCTGTGAGTTTAGGCCAACCTAAACCATGGGTGGGCCATGGGGGTAGATCAGGGGAATGCACCTGTGTGGAGCCCTGTGGGAGGGCAGCGTGACCGAGGGCTAAGGTCAGCTACCGTGTGCAGGATCCCCATTCCGCATCTCCTTGCTTCAAGCACTTCCCATTTTGTTGGTGATGCCAAACCTTGGCAAGAACAATTCCTCAAGCCACCAACTACAAAGGTCAGGTCTACAGTGGGTCCCAAAGTCCAGATTCAGGGGTCAGATTTGTTGTTGCTGGAAGGAATGAACCCTGGGCCTCCACACAGCTGCGTTCCCAGTCCCTTGTTTATTATTAGTTTGTGAGGTCTCCCTAAGCTGCTAAACTGCCCCGCTTGGGCTTGGACTTCCATCTTTCTATCTCAGCCTCCCAGAGGGCCAGAAACACAGGCAGGTGCCACCAGGCCAGATATTTTTTAAATTGATTTTGCTATTCAGAGTACTTATTCCCCTTCTCAAAGGGCTTCATGGAACCCTTCAGAATATTCCCCAGCAGAGCGCTGGCCAGATAGCTCAGCAGACTAAAGTACCTGCTTAGGCAGAGTGCAGTGGCCGGGGTTAGAGCCCTGGTGAGCCAGCCAGCCAGCCCTGCCCCCAGCACGCACTGAGACGAGCGATTGTAACCCCAGCATTTGGGAGGCTGAAAACAGGAGACTCAGTATGAGTCCAATCTGTGTAGTGAGACACTGTAAACCCTGTACTAAATTAAAAAAAAAAAACAAAAAAAAAAAACTTTCATCTACTAGATCTTTCTTTTCCCTTCTCACATCCTTTTCTCCAGTAGGACCTAATTATTCTTCAATTCCCAGTAGCTTTACTCATTCACTCATTGTTTATTCTTTAAAATTTTCTTTCAAGGGGCTGAGGAGATGGCTCAGTAAAATAAGCGCTTCCCTGGCAAGCACAAGGGCCTGAGTTCAATCCCTGGTTCGCCAAAATAAATAAGTAAATTTTTCTTTCAGTTGATGTTGGGCCAGGGAGATAGCTCAGTAAAATAAGTGCATGCCTGGCAAGCACAGGATCTCAAGTTCAACCCCCAGTACTAAAAGCCGGGCGTGGTGGCACATGCCTGGAATCCCAGCACT
>PVKA01040499.1:0-18723 GCA_004027165.1 Ctenomys sociabilis | reverse complement strand
TTCTTTTTGGCAGAACCAGGGATTGAACTCAGGCCCCTGCGCTTGCCAGGGAAGCGCTTTTTCTACCGAGCCATTTCCCTGGGCCCCGCTGATGCACCCTTAAAATACGTTCCCTGTGTTGTCTCACTGTCTCACATGAAAGTTGGCCCTATGTAGAAATGCTGAGTCCCAATTTTTCCAGGGCTGCAGATAAGAAGAGACAATGAGTGTGGACTCCAGGAAATGGATAAAAGGGAAAGGGGCTCAATTGTGGAAAAGGGGAGCAGACTCAGAGCTCTAGGCTGAAGGCTTATGTCACTCCCTCCAAACTCTTCTGTTGCAATCCTTACCCCTAACACCATGCTGTTAGGAGGTGGGGCCTCTGTCAAGTAAACATCCTGAAGGTACAATCCTCATGACGTGATGGGTGCCCTCACAAAAGGGACCCAAAGAGGTCCCCATGTCTCTTCTGCCCTACAGGAACACAGAAAACTGACTGTTGGTGAAGCTAGAAGTGGGTCCTCCTGCTGGGGAGGCTGAGACAGGAGGATCACAAGTCCAACCTGTATAATGAGACCCTCTTTTGTTTTGTTTTGTTTTGTTTTGTTTTGTTTTGTTTTTGCGGAACCAGGGATTAAACTCAGGTCCTTGCTTGCCAGGCAAGCATTTATTCTACTGAGCCATCTCCTGGGCCCCCTTGTATTTTTAAGAATATTAAAGGGTCTAAAGCAGGAGCTGCACCCTACTCCAGCTCTGTGGGTCTCCACTGCCCACAGGGGGCTTTTGGGCACCTGTTACAAATATCCAGTCACACGATTTCCTCAGAGACTTGGGAGAAAGCAGACTGCTGCCAGAGGCTGTGACAAGGTCGAGGGAGACCCTTGGACCAGCATTCTTCATATTGTAACCCTGACCCCTAAGGAATCTGTGGGCACAGTCTTCAGGGACCTTCTGCTTGCCACCGTCTGGGCACTCCCCCTGGGAAGGAGAGCATCTCCCAAGGTGCAGAAATGACAGCCTCCGAGAGCGCTGACAGCGCGGCTGCTCTGTTCACATCTGACCCAGCCTGCTGGGTGTCCTAGGAAGAGCAGGTACATTCCAGCCAGGAGAAAGTCGCTTGCATTCCAAGCCATACCTAACATTTCCTTTCCTACCCCAATTGCAGGCAGGGCTCCTGAGGGGCTCAAATCCCCTCCCTCTTCTCCCACCTGAGGATCCAGCCTCTCCCACAGAGATGCAGCCTCCTGAAGCAGAGATTCTCTCAGCCCTTGGTCCTTCAAGGTGGAGCTTGACACCAGCTGGGGCTTACCTGTAGCCTCAGCTTACTGCTCCGCTCCAGCCCGTGCAGGCGCTGCTCCCAGCCCTGGCTTCTCTCCCTCCAGCCCCTGGGAAACTGTCTCTACCTCAATAAGACCTTAAGATTGAAGCCTCGCGAAATTCATCTATCTACAATCCAAGATTTGGCTTAAAGTGTGTTTATTCCCTAATTGTATCCTTTGCCCAAGTACCTCAGTGCAGGGCAATGTGGGGAGGACATATGAAAAGAGAACTCTGAAGCTCATCTGCTTTATCTGATGCATAACTGCATAAGAGCAGGTTTGTTTGTTTGTGAAGGTGGGTTTTTAAAATTGTGCTTCATTGCCAGGGATACAGCTCAGGGCATACGCACCCTGCCTGGCAAGCACAAGGTATCAAGTTTGATCTCTGGTACCCCCCCCCCAAAAATAGAAAATAAAGTTGTGCTTCACCATGCTAATTTTAAGGGATAAGGATGAAGAATAGAATTTTTTCTTTTTCATTCTACAGTGAGTGTTGAGTCCTGAGGAAGTGGGGGGGAGTCCCTTTTGTGAGACATACAGACTGGCATGCATCATGCGATGGGGGCTTCAGACTTCATCTGGGGAGACTCTAATTGCAGTCTTCCTCATTGTACTAGGGAGGCTGACAACCTATATTTTGCAGCTCAAAAGGGAAAATACTAGGAGCTCCTAAAAGAATAGGTAGAATGAAATGTTTCCTTTCTTATTTTCATCTCTTTCAATGCGGTTAGCTTATTGTTTATTTGGAAACAGCTAGTACAGCATGAATAATGCAGGAATGAAGGAGCTGACCACTAACTTATGAGTGTGTCAGTCACGCTTGCTTGCCTCTGTCAGTGTGGTATCCAATTTAGCACACAACCTAGCTAGAATGAATTTTTGGTTTTTGGTTTTTGGTTCTGGTAATCAAACTCAGGACATTGTGCTTGCCAGGCGGGTGCTGTGCCACTGAGCTATCTCCCCAGCCCTGAAATAGCTTCCGTAGAAGACAGTGGTTCTTTTTCTTACAAACAGAATATATTTATGGAGAGAAAGAAGGCTCCTATCTGAGAAAAGGACAGGAGGGAGGCCCGAGCAGGTTGTCCAAGACAATGGTTCTTATCCAGGGGCAAGTCTGTCCTCCCACCCCAGTGCAACATTTGGCAGGCTGAAGTTGATCTCAAAGTAGAAGAAGAGGGATGGAATGGTGGTTACTAGAAGCTGGGAAGGGCAGGAGGTGAGGGAGATACAGTGAGTTTGGATAACATTCGACAGGAGGAATGAGGTCTCCTATTCTAATTTATAATAATCATTCTCTCTTTTATGAAGAACCAGAAGAGAAGAACTCAATGGCTTCAAACATAAAGACATGATAAGGAGATGGCAAACACTCTATATGTGTGTTTAAAAAAGTCACATTATACTAAAATATGTACTAAGTATGTACTAAATACCTATTAAAAGAGGAAAAAATAGGGCCGGGGAGATGGCTCAGTGGAATAAGTACTTCCCTGGCAAGCTCAAGGGCCTGGGTTCAATCCCTGGTTCCTCAAAAATAAATAAATAAATAAATAAAATTTTAAAAAAGGAAAAAAATAAATAAGGGCAATTTTGATTGACACAGTGGTGGGTACAGGGATAGAAATGATATTAGTGGCATCTGATGGGTAGAGCCAAGATGCTTCCAAATGGTCTAGAGAACCTAGAAAAGTCTCTCCCCACTGAGACTGGGCAACAGAGAACTAACCAGCCCTAACTGCCAACAGGGTTGAGAGGTCCTGGATTTTATGTGATTAGAGTGGTGCAGCGTGTGAGCAGGAGCTCCAGAAGAGCAGAGTAGGCCAGGGCCAGCTTGTCTCCGAAGCCCAGCAGCATCAAGAGCTCTTCAGGTGGGTTTTCAATGAGATGCAGGTGCTTCGTTGTTTTCCTAGGTCTTGGAGCTCACCTGGGGTCCCTGCAGCCTGCATCTCTATATTTCCACCAGTTGGCAGTGAGTGAAGGTCTTGTTTGGCAAGTGACCCAGCATCTACATCAGCTTTCTAGGCTGGAAAATGAGTTCTGCTTCAGAATCCCCAAGGAACCCCCTTCCTTTGAATAAGGACACAATTCTCAGTCTAACTTTTTGTCTCCTGTTCCAATAACCCATAAGCTCTGATCACTCTCTTCTACAGGTAATTCATACCAGCAAACAATAGTTTGTTCATAATTTTAGAAAGTCCCCTGAAGCCCAGCTTGAAACCCTCTAAGGCAAAGTCCAGATTAACCATTTCTGTTCCCAAAGTACCTGAGAAACACAATTATGCTCTGAATGCAGCTGGTTCAGGAGCCACGGTGACGGCTCCCACACCTTCAGAGTTCTCGCTCCTGCCATCCCATTTGGCCTCCTGCTTTTCTAACACGAACTTGGGTATTTTGTCACTGCTTATTTTGTTACTGCTGCTGTTACACCAACTTATTTTAGCTGCTCTCATGACTTGGATAAAATCCCATTCACATAGCAGATGCACTCATTGTCTAGGATGGGTCCTAACTCCTTCCCTCTGCCCTAGGCAGTGTTTCTGTGGTGGGGCTGGGGGTCTCTTACGCTACAAGAGCTGCCAGCAATGTGCTCCTGGAGCCCTGGGACAGAGAACTCCCAGTTTAGCGCCCCAATTAGCACTTGGTTCCACCAGGCTGGCACTGTGAGAAGGAAAAGTACCCAGAACCTATGTGCTGCAGCGACAGGGGTCTTTGACAGAGATCCTTTTAGCGACAAGTGCCCAATCGGCAACCCAATCAGCAATTCATTAAGAATGGGGCTAGGGAGATGGCTCAGTGGAATAAGCGCTTCCCTGGCAAGCGCAAGGGCCTGAGTTCAATTCCTGGTTCCGCCAAAAACAAAACAAAAACAAAAAAACACTGGTGATCACAGGTACCAGTGTAGACCTCCATCAGCAGCTTTCATTGAGAGTGCCAAGGCAGCAACTCAACCTGAATACTGAGGTCGAAGCCTAGAAAGAGCGCTCATACAGCAACAGCTTTTGTCTTAAAGGAAAATTGAGTAATGGACCCGCCACAGGTTGGCCACCACTGTCCTGGAGCTACACAGGTCAAGAACGAAGCTGCAGCCTCAGACTTACAAGGTTATTGAATGCTTCAAAGGCAGCTCCTAGAATCGCACGTGTGCTAAGTATAAAATACCACTGAATTTTAAGTATTGTTAAAAGGGCATATAAGTATTTCACTAATAATTTTTGTATTACTGAAATGATAATAGTTTAGATAGAATTGGGTCGGGTGAAACATATCATGCAAGTTTCTTTCCCCTGTTTCATTTTGCTTTTCTTCCAGTGGGAAATGTAATATTATGAATTTGCAATTTATGAACCTCACTGTGCTAGCTGACTGTGCTGTTACAAAAGCTCATATGCACAGTCTTCAAAGGCAAGGAAAGACCACAGCTGAGGACACTACTTGCACAGAATTCAGAGAGCCTGCCTGCCTACCATAGAGATAACTTTCTCAGTTAGCAAGATTCGCTGCTTGGAAATCCTTGCTCTGACTTCTCCTGGCCTGCCCAGTTTGAAGCACGCTTTGCTTCAGGTGCACCCTCCGCGTCCCTGCACTCCGGACTTGTGATGGACTCAATGAATCCTGAGAGCTCAGAGAAGCTTTGGTCTTAGATCCAAGAGAGCTCTGACTCTTCTAGACTCCCACCAATCATATTCCATTGGCTTTTTTATTTAATCCTGTCCCAGAAGCTTGTGCAGAAGATTGAGAGACCCATCAGTCCCTAATAGGAAGCCAGGCAAGAATCAGTTAATTACCTTTGAAAACTCAGAGCCCAACTAAACCTACTTATAGCCCTTTGGGGTTCCTGTGGGGTCTTCTCCACCCCCCGGGCCTCACGCAGAGGAAGGAGGCACTTGTGAGCATGTGCACTCAGTAGGAGATGAGGCTGTTTATTCTCACCACCCGTTGACAAGATGGAGAGAGCCCTGTTGACAGGCATCAGTTTGATGCTTTGTCCTCTACACAGTGTTTTCTATTTCTGATGGAATCACCTGAAATGGCCCATGAGTTCAAATGAGAGTAAGACATCAACAGACCTGGCAGAGGAGGCCTACAGTGGTGGGGAGAAGCAGCTGGATAGAAAGTTAACTCTCCTTCAGAAGTGATTGCAATATGGGAAAGCCCATGTCTAATGGAATGATGTCAGAGAACATCATTGGTTCAGAATGCTTCTAAAACATGAAGAATACAGGCTGCGAGCCAAGCATGGTGGGATGTACTTGTACCCCCATCCCTGTGGACACAGAAGCAGGAGAATCATCACGCATTTGAGACCAGCCTGGGCTGCATCATGAGTTTGAGGTCAGGTGGAATTACATAGTGATACTAAAAAAAAAAAAAACAAAGAACATGGCTTGGGGTACACAGAGAAGTGTTTACCTAGTCTGCGTGAGGACTTGGATATGATCCCATTCATTAAAAAAGAAAACGAAAAAGAGAAGTGTCACTATCGCAGAAAGACATCGGAGGGCCAGGGAGATATCTCAGAGGTCTAAGCACCTGCTTAGGCAAGAGCAAGGACCAGGGTTCGATCCCCGGAACCACATGGCATGCCAGTCCTATCCCTGGGTATGCTGATCCAGCCACCAAGACCAAATATGGCGGCACACACCTGTAATCCCAGTGCTGGGGAGGCTGAAAACAGGAGGATCACTACAAGCTTGAGCTTTGTAGTGAGACCCTATCCAAATAGATAACTAAAAGATTTTTTTAAAAAAACTACTTTTCTCTGTGTCACAGTGACATATAATCACTATAGAAAATATGATGAAGCAGAAAAAGTATTAAATAAGCCTAACTTCAGATAAGCACATGTGCACACACACACACACACACACACACACACACACACACATCCCACACACACAATTGTTTTTTACATACTGGGAACTGAACTCAGAGCTACACCCTCAGCTTTTTTTTTAAATTTTGCATAAGGACTTTACTAGGTCACCAAATTGCCCAGTCTGGGCTCAACCTTGTGATTCTCCCACCTCAGCCTCTGACAATGCCAGAAGTAGAGGCATATACCACCACACCCAGCAGGGATATTATTTTAGGTCATAGTCTTTAAAAAAAAAATGGGATCAAACTGTATATACTTTTTATCTTGGATTTTCTCACAGTGACATGTCACAAACAGTAACCAAACACTGAATATTCACTGACCTAATTTTCAATACCAAATAGTATTTCATTATAAAAATGCATCATAATTATACTATAGTAAACATAGCTACAGAGATATTCCTCATTTAACTATCTACCTGGTTAAGAACAGTTCAGACTTACTAGGTGGAACCCAGATTTATGACAAGAATTCAGACTTAAGGTGCAGGAGCTGCAGGCTCACAGTGGCTTCTTCTAAGTACAGCACTGTAATAATTTTTACTGATTGAACAGTACAGTACAGTACTGTAGTTTTATGTTCCTTTATTCACTATACCATAGGTAAGAGTTATGCAAATATTTCCAGAGTCATCAGGCTGAAGTTTCCTTTGACCATGTCTTTGAAGTACCGTAATGTGCATACTGTACACAATTCCTCACTTTGCAATCAAGGCATTTAATGACCTAGCTGCAGGACGGGAACGTGGTCATTCAGTAAGGAACGTCCGTAGGGGATTTTGCTTACATCTATGATTATTTCTTCAGAATCAGCTTTCAGAAGTAGACTTAGCCAGTGAAGCAAGCAGTCTTGTATAGAATTATTTTAATTAGATAAAAATCAGTAGGACATAAAGAATAGAGTAATGTACTTTAATAAAACATGTGACATCTGTTCATACTGTAAATGTAATTTACTTATTCCTTTGGCATTTCTGTTGACTTGTGTGCTTAACAATCTCTAGGCAAACTAAAGAACACACTGTCCCCCAGAACCTCAGAAAAAAGCAGAATTAATGCTTTGGTCTGGTTCAAAGGGCCTTCCCTGTCTTTTGAGAGTAATAAAGAAATTATTGCCTCATAGCACAGTGACAAACCAAGCAGTAAAATATTTATTCTGGAATATCTGTTTTCTTTCTGGCAGGGATTTGGGAGTTTTAAAACCTTTCCAAACTACTTTAGAACCATAAAATTCAATTAAATTTGAATTAAGAATCAAGTAAGCAGCCGGGCGTGGTGGCGCATGCCTGTAATCCCAGCACTCGGGAGGCTGAGGCAGGAGGATTGTTGTGAGTTCGAGACCAGCCTGAGCTACAAAGTGAGCTTAAGGCCAGCCTGAACTGCATAGTGAGACACTGTCTCAAAAAGACAAAAAAAAAAAAAAAAAAAAAAAAAAAAAGAATCAAGTAAGCTTCTCTTTATCTCTAGGGATAAATTGAATAATTCTCAACGTGTGCCATTACTTAGGAGGCAGTCAGCACCAAGGCAGCTTCTTAACATCCTTTTGCGTTCAGCAATTCCAGCTACTCTGTGCAACAACTTTGTTTTTTTTGTTTTTTTTTGTTTTTTTTTTTTTTGTGTGCAACAGCTTTGAACCTGGAGGACTTCCTGCCCATCAAGTGCTTTCCTCGTACCACACACTTTCTTCACGCAGTGCACAGAGACTGTTTGCCAGCGCTCCCTGGGTAACCACGGACATGCTTTTAAATGAACATTAACCTAACAATAAAGAAGACAAAGGAATGGAATGCTCACTTGGATAATGCTATAGCCATGAGCATGGAACATTCCTAGAACACTTTAAAAATGTTCTAGTTTAAAATCTGAGATGATGTCACTCTACTTGAAAGTCCAAGAAAATTTCAGAAATGCTTAAGCCTTAAAATAGAGAAAAGTCAGTGCTTTTATTCACATGTAACCTACGGGAAAAAGCTTTTCATCATGCTGTGTATTATCCTCTCCAGTCTATCTAGTTGTTATTTTGTATGTTCATAAAAGTCTTGTTTTCTACAGTAGTCTATTGCTCTAATACACTGTATGAATGATTTATGCTCATTTGTTTGGATACATGATTGCATTTAATTGGTATGTGTGTGGGTGTGGGGGGGGTGTATGCAAGAGAGACAGAAAGACAGAGACAGAGACCCTGGTGATGGCCATCTTCTGCTTCAGTCCTTGGTATCCATGACCCTCTTGCTATGCCAAACAGTCTCATTTCTTGTGAAAACTGCACATCTTCCAATTATCCCATTCCAGGAATGAAATAAATGCAACTCAGTTAGTCATCATCCTAACTTGGGTGGCTCATCTTGAAACTTTCACATCAGGAGAAATTACGTTGCCTTTAAGCCACTCTGTTTTGGAAAATTTGGTTATGGTGTCTTAGCTGAACCATATCTAATTGCCCTCAATAAATACTTTCAAAAATGAATAAGAAAAGCTCACACAACTCGAATAGGAAATGGGCAAGGGCCATGAATGATTTATGAAGGAAGAAATATAGATGGCCAAGAAGTATGGAAAGAAACATTCAAACTTACAGTAATAAAGAACTACAAATGAAAATGGGATGCTTTTCTACCTCTTCTGTGGAGTATAACTACAGTGTCATACAACAGAAATTCTTTTGGAGGTGGGACTGGGCATTGAACCCTTGCACATGTGCATTACTAGTGATATTCATGCCAGCCCTAGCAATTCACTTTTGAAGGATTGGACTTTAGAATATAGTACCGTAAGCTGAACATAGTAGCACACAGAAGTATAACTCAGCACTGGGGAGGCTGAGGCAGAAGGATCAGCTCTAGCTCAAGGCCAGCCTAGGCCACATAGTGTGTTTCAGGCCAACCTCAATCACATTCCAAGACACTAGCTTGGAAAAAGAAGGCTTGGTATGGTGGTAGATCCTAGCATTTGGGAGGCTGAAACAGAAGGATCATCATCAGTTTGAAGCTAACCTGGGCTACACAGTGAGTTCAAGGCTAGCCTGAACTACAAAGCAAGACCCTTACTCAAAATACAACAAAACAAAAAATATACAACATAAGAACAAATTTAAAGTTGTTATAGTTTATATGTCAGAAATTGAAAATAAGGGGCCGGGGAGATGGCTCAATGGAATAAGTGCTTCTCTGGCAAGCGCAAGAGCCTGAGTTCAATCCCCAGTTCTGCCAAATAAATAAATAAATTGAAAATAAGGTATAACCCCAATGCCAGGTAAATATTGGGTTATAATTTGCACATTATGGTAACATGGAGCAATGTTCTGTGGTTAGAAATGATTTGTGGGTTGTAGGTGTAGCTCCACAGGAGAGCACTGGGCCTTGCATTCTAACCTCTGACACAGAAGGACAAGTAAGAAGAGGAGGAGGAGCAGGAGGAGCAGGAGGAGGAGGATGACCAGGACAAGAATGGGGATGAAAAGCAGGTGGATGTCAAGAGGGAGAGAGGTCAGAACAGACAAAAAGTGAGGAGGAAGACCATTTGTTGTGAGCCCAGGAGCTGCTGCTTGGAGCATGGCTGGCTCAGCACTTGGGTTTGAATGATTGCATTTGTGGGTCAGAGTCATAGGTGCAGAAAAGACACTCATGGAGACTAAGCCAGCACAAAACTCAAAAGCAGAGTTTGCCATCCTTTTCCAAATACTTGTGAGGAGAAAAATTCCCTAGAAAGTGGGGCTACAACCTGGTAAATTAAAAAAATATCATGCCACCTGTGAGACCCCAGCCTGAAAAGCTCTCCAGGCAAGTTGAGCCATTTCACTTAACTGGGGTGACCCTGGCTTGCCACACTAGAGAGCCCATGAGACAAATGAGTGTCAATTTTTCTGAGACTTCACAGAACCACAAAACAGTGACATAATCTCTGTTCAAAAGGAATGTAACTTTGAACATGGCTTCAAATTCTAAAAGAATTGTGCAAGTGAACTTCGTAGCCCTGTTGGAGCTGTGCTGGATTTTTTTTTTCCTATTCTCACCAGCAGCTTGCAGAACAAAAAATAAATCTTACTTGATGCTGTTGGCTCTTATAAAGTCATTGCTTAGAAGTAAATGAAAGATGTATTTTAATTTGTTTAAAGTGACATTTAGTAGTTCATTTAAGAAGAGGTCAGATGATAAGATCATGGGCAATGACAATAGTAAAATTTTAAAATAATTCACTGGACTGCAGAAATTAGAAATTGCATATTCTTTGCAGTTTTACTGACAGGTTTTATCTATCAAAGCATGTTTGGTTATTCAAGCTATTTCAAATTTTGTGTTTTCCAAAAGGGTGTGTAGCCTAAAAATTCTGAATGAAACCAAAACTTTTTTTTTTTTTTTGGTATTTTAGGGAAGGGTCTACAGAGTGTTCAGGATCTCACTACTAGATCTGACTTGGACTGATCCACCTGTTTACAGCCTCCCAAGAGCTGGGATTACAAATGCACGTCACCAAGCCCAGTCTCAACTGCCGGCTCAGTGTGCCGTAGGGGCAGGGCTGGCATGGCAGGTCCAGGGATTGAATCCCAGGCCCCTGTGCCTCCTTGCAGGCATTTGTATCTGCTGAGCTATTTGGCTGGTCTTTCAAAACATTTTTTTAATGCCACATAATGAAATCATCAGCAAAACAACAATATACTTGAAAGCAAAGTTGGAAAATATCTGAAATGTTTTCCAACTCTTCAAGTTGAAAGTTCACTGTGCAAAATTCCTTTGGTGACACTTCAAATGTTGTTTATGAATGCTATGTCCTGAAGCAATCCTTAATATCACCCAGCACTTACACTTCTACAGAGAAAAAGGTAAGACCATGCTTAATACCAGAAAAACAACAGTGACTATTATTTTAAAGCTATTTTAATCATACTGATGATTTATTTTTAATTGCATTTACTTAACAGCATTCAGAATGTCAACAAAACAGCTACAAATTTTTTTCAATTAGAGAGTGGCATTCAGTTAACAGAGCAATTATTTCATAAAAGCTGCATCAGAGATGAGTGAAGATGAAACACTACCAGCCCTGTATATAACTAGTTTGTGCTGTGCATCAGCAAGAACCTGATTTAAATTTCCATGCCAACTTACGACCCCCATACTGAGCCAGGCGAGGTTAGTGGCTAGTGAAACGGCCACCAGAACAAGGCTATCAAAAGACACATTCAGTAGTGTGTTAACTCTACAAAAAAAGACACTGTGCGGTTTTAAAACAAATCTTACAAAATCCTACATTTCATTTTTTCTTCAAAAGGAATAAGTTGTGTACAGGGGTGTTAAATGCTTTATAGACCAGAAAAAAAGCTGTGCTAGAACCAACTTAGGAGCCCGTCTCACACTGCAACTCCCCAGAGCCCCACCCCAAAGCCCACCAAGCAAGTGAGAAGTTTTGACTCTTCCGGACCTTGAGGAAACCCAGCACAGCCCAGTGAATGTGTGGGAGAGCTTCTGCATTCCCCGGTGCACCCCAGGCCAGGGACAACAGAAGGGAACCACAGGCTCGCAGTTGTACTAGAAGGGCTGCAGCAAAAAAGAACTGAACACAGCAGCTAGATCCAGGCTAGGAAAACTGGATAATCTCAAACTTAATAGATTGGCACCTGAATCTGACTACACACGAAGATTGTAACTACACCAATCTCTACACCAAAAGTCAGAGGTCAATGCTATATAAAATGACAAAGACAAGGAGCAAAATCCAATCTCAGGCCTCAAGCCCCCCAATAAGTGCAGAGGACACTAGCTCAGTTGAAATGTATGAATTAACAGAGGCGGAAGCAAAGAAACAACAGCAGAAAGGTATAGAGGAACTCAGACCAAAATTAATGCCTGAAATAAAATAAGAAATTTCTGAGTACATAGCATCTGAAATAATAAATCAAATCCACAAATATATGGGGAAGACCCAATAGCACCTAGAACAAGTGCAGAGAAAACTTTTCCAGCTGAAACATATGAATTAACACAGTCACAATCAAAGAAACAACAGCAAAAATGTAAAGAGGAACTCAGAGAATAAATAATTTCTGAAATAAAAAAAATCATTGAAATCATAACATCTGAAGTAGACAATCAATTCCAGAAATATATAGAGAAAACGCAATTTGGAAAAAACTCTGCAGTAAAAATATTAATAACTACCTCTAAAGAAGACATGGATTTAAAAAAAAAAAAGGAGATCAAAAATATGATGGATTCCTTGAATGAGCAATACAGGAAAGAAATAGATCACATGAACCAGAGTCAAAGAGATATAGAAGAACTTAAAATTTCAATCATGAGTCTACAAAACCGTTTGAATGAAAGCAAAAACAGAATTTCGTATCTTGAAGATGCTGGTGCAGCTAGTGAAAAGGTGAGAAAGGATCTCTTAAACACAATAAGGATGCAGGAAAAAATAATCCATCACCTGCAAGATGATGCCAAGATGAACAATGTGAGATTAATTGACATCATTGAGTAAGAAGGAGTCAGTACAAATGTATAAGAAGAATATGGGCAGAAGTAATAGCAGAAAACTTCTAAAATATGAGGAAACAATCCAACATTCAGGTAACCGAAGCATACAGAACACCAAATAACTTCAACCCAACTAAAAACACACCAAGACATGTAATAGTCAAGATCCCAGAAATCCAACACAAGAATAATATACTGAAAGCTGCTAGAGAAAAGAAGCAGATCACATTCAAAGGAAAACCCATCAGAATTACAGCCAATTTCTCTACACAAACCATGAAGGCAAGGACATCATGGAGCAGAGTTCTTCGAGTCCTGTATGAAAACAAATTTCAGCCTACACTACTATACCCTGCAAAACTCTCTTTCAAGTTTGATGGAGAAGTGAAATACTTCCACGACAAACAACAACTAAAGAATTTCATGATAACAAAGCCATCCCTACCTACACAGGCTACTGAAAGATGTTCTAGAGAGGGACTACAATGACCAGAACTCTACAAATGAGAATGGAAGGAACCCACTAAATAGGGCAAACAATTAAACACAGGATACAAAGGAGTAAACAACACCAGGTAAATATCATGACAAACATAAGTCAGCACATTTCAATTATAACCATCAATGTAAATGGACTCAATTCTCCAATTAAGAGAAATAGACTGGCACAGTGGATCAGAAAACAAAACTCAGCACTATGCCAAATACAAGAAACACACTTACCTCAAAAAGACATTCATAGGTTTAAAGTCAAAGGATGGAAAACAATACTACATTCTTCAACCATCTCAACTTCAAACCAAGAAGGATCAAACAAAATAAAGAAGGACACTATATATTGGTTAGGGGAAAAATTCAAGAGCAAGAAGTAACACTCATAAATATCTATGCACCAAACACAGGAGCACACAACTATGTAAGACAAATCTTAATAAAAATGAAAAATCTAATATCCAAGACCACAATCTTAACAGGAGACCTTAACAACCCCTTATCTCAAAAAGATAGGTGAACTAGACAAAAAATTAGCAAAGAAGTAGCAGAACTGAACCAGAGTTTGGAAAAAATAGACCTGCTAGACATATAGAGTGTTCCACCCAACCACAGCTGAATACATATTTTTTTCAGCTGCACATGGGTCATTTTCTAAAATAGACCACATACTAGTCCATAGGTCATGCTTAAGTATATGCAAGAAAACTGAAATTGTCCCATGCATATTTTCTGAACATAGCACAATGAAACTGCAAATCAGCAACAGAAGAAACCAGAAAAACTTGCTAAACACATGGAAATTAAACAATACCATACTCAGCAATCAATGGGGCACAGATGAATTTAAACAAGAGATTCAACAATATCTAGAATTCAATGAAAATTCAACCACAACTTATTGAAATTTATGGGATGCAATGAAAGCAGTTCTCAGTGGGAAAATCATAGCTATGAACTCACACATTAGGAAAACAGAATGGAAACAAATAAAGACCCTAATGATACACCTCCAACATCTAGAAAAGGAAGAGCAAACCAAACCCAGAACTGAAAGATGGGAAGAAATCATAAAGATTAGAGCAGAAATTAATTCAATTGAGATGAAAAAATCAGTTCAAAGAATCAATGAATCAAAAATCTGGTTCTTTGAAAGACTAAATAAAATCGATAAGCCATTAGCTAACTTCATCAAAAAAGAGGAAAGAAAAAAATTCAAATATAAGCAATAAGGAATAAAAAGGGTGAAATCACCATGACCCAGTGGAAATTTAGAAAATTATCAATAGATACTTCGAGAATCTTTATGCTCACAGAATAGAAGACACAGAAGAAATGGACAGATTCCTCGAAAGGTACAAATTACCAAACTGAATCAAGAAGATAGAACAACTCTCAATAACCCAATAACAGACAATGAAATATGAAACGTAATAAAAAGCCTACTGCAAAGAAAAGTAGAGGTCCCGATGGATTCACAGATGAATTCTACAAGAAATTTATGAAAAATATAATCCCTACACTCCTCAAACTCTTCAATGAAATTGAAAAGGAAGCATTCCTTCCAAAATCATTTCTGGAGGAAAATATTATACTGATTCCAAAACCAGGGAAAGACACAACTAAAAAAGAGAACTACAGGACAATCTCCATCATGAACATGGATACAAAAATACTTAATAAAATCTTAGCAACTAGAATACACCAAATCATCAAGAAGATCATACAAAATGACCAGGTAGGATTCATCCCAGGGATGCAAGGATGGTTCAATATTCACAAATCTATAAATGTAATATACTATATTAATAGACTGAAATCTAAAAACCACATGACCATCATAATTGATGCAGAAAAAGCTTTTGACAAAGTCTAACACTCATTTATGTTCAAAGTCCTACAGAAAATTAGAATAGAAGGCCTCTACCTCAATTTAATAAAAGCCATCTATGACAACCAAATGGCTAATATAATTCTTTTTTTTTTTTTTTTTTTTTTTTTTGGCAGTACCAGGGATTGAACTCAGGCCCTTGCACTTGCCAGGGATCCACTTAATCCACTAAGCCATATCCCTGGCCCCTATAATTCTAAATGGGGTAAAACTGAAATCTTTTACTCTTAGATCTAGTACAAGACAATATTACCCCTCCTATTCATTAGCTACAGCCATTAGACAAGAGGGAGAAATAAAAGGAATAAGAAGAAGTAAAGAAGAAGTTAAATTATCACTATTTGCAGGTGACATGATACTTTACTTGGAAGACCCAAAAAACTCCACCAAGAAGCTACTAGAATTGATACACAAATTCAGTAGCATAGCAGGATACAAAGTCAATACTCAAAAGTCAATAGCATTCCTCTAAACGGATAACAAACACACTGAGAGGGAAACTATAGAAACAATACCTTTTACAATAGCACCGCAGAAAATGAAATACCTTGGAATTCACTTAACCAAGGAAGTCAAAGATCTTTTCATGGAAAATTACAACTAAGAAAAGAGATAGTAGAGGATTTCAGAAAATGGAGAGATATTCTCTGCTCCTGCATAAGAAGAACCAACATCGTCAAGATGGCCATACTCCCAAAATTGTTGCACAGAGTTTAGGCAATCTCTGTCAAACTGTCACCAACATACTTCCCAGACCTGGAGAAATCATTCCTAAAATTTATTTGGAAGTAGTAAAGACCTAGAATTGCAAAGGCAATCAATTTCAAAGACAAGATAGGAGGCATCACAATTCCTGACTTGAAATTATACTACAAAAAAAAAAAAAAAAGAAAAGAAAGAAATTATACTACAAAGCTACTGTGGTAAAATCAACATGGTATTGGCAATGAAACAGACCTGAGGATAAATGAAACAGATTAGAAGATGCAGAGGCCTCTATGAACACACTCAGACACCTGATCTTCGACAAAGGGGCCAAACATGCTTACTGAAAGAAAGATAGCATCTTTAACAAATGGTGCTAAAAAAACTGGCTCTGTACATGCCAAAAATTAAAACTTGACCCAGGTCTATCACCATGCACTAAACTAAACTCAAAATGGATTAAAGATCTAAACATTAAAACAGAAACACTCAATCTCCAGGAAGAGAAAGTAGGAGGAACTCTTGAAGACATAGGAGTAGGCAAAGAGTTCATAAACAAACATATATTCGCAGGGGAAACATTGAAACAATTAACAACTGGGATCTACTCTTATTGAGAAGTTTTTGCACGTCAAAAGAAATTGTCAACAAAGTGAAAAGACAACCCACAAATTTCGAAAAAAATCTTAATAAGCACTCAGACAAAGTTCTGCTCTCTAGAATTTTTAAAGAACTAACATACATTAGGGCCCTCAAATTTAAAGATCCAATCCAGAAATGGGCATGTGAGATGAATATACACTTCTCAGAGGACAAAATTAAACAAGTGAAAAAATATATGAAAAAAAATTCTCCACATCACTAGCCATCCATAAAATGCAAATTAAAACAACACTGATATACCATCTCACTCCAGAAAAAATGGCTGTCATAGGAAATCAACCAACAACAAATGTTGGACAGGATGTGAGGAAAAGGGAACTCTTCTCCACTGCTGATGGGAATGTAGACTGGTACAACCATTGTGGAGATCAGTGTGGAGATTCCTCACAAAACTAGGACTGGAAATCCCATTCAAGCTGGCTATCCCCCTACTGGCAATTTTCCCAGAGGAACTGAAAACATCATATCATAGTGATATATGTGTACCTATATTTATAGCAGCACAATTTGTGATAGCCAAATCTTGGAAACAACCAAGATGTCCATCACATGAGGAATGGTTGAGAAAGATGTGGTATTTCTATGCAATGGAGTATTATTCATCTATAAAATATTATAAACTTGAAGCATTAATATTTAAGTTGATGCCATTTAATCATATACTCATAATTGAAATAAACCATTCACACATGTGCAAATATTGTATAGTCTCCCTAGTATAAGAAATCAAAAGAAGAAATAAAAATAGAAATGTAAAACTACAACTAAAAAGAATTTAGTCAGATAGTTAGGGTAAACTGTAGTGCATATGTTAAAGGGTAACAATCAGCTTCTCTTGTGGATGGTTAACAACCTAAGTTTTCAGATCAAAAATTGGAGAAATGGAAGGGTTTCAAGATCAGCCAACATTTTGGCCTTGGCCTTTCAAGGTCAGTGGAGACTCAGGACATAGGAGAACCTGAACTGTAACATCATGGAACTCAGTTGTGCCCCAAATTTTTTGAACAAGGAGATTATGAAGCCACAGAGGAATGTGATCAATGATCCATAGTGTGCCTAAGAAGAGTTACATGGAGAGAAAACTTTCTCTCAGGCTTTCACAGAGAGCAAACTGGTCAAGCAATGGCCATGACTCATCCACATGGCCAACCCTGACAAAGGATCTACAGAGTGAGATACAGGGTTACAGCATAAACCCTAAGGGAACATAACTGACCTCTTCAGATATAAAAGTTACATTTTTTGCTACGTAGGTCTTTCTTTAGCTCATTCTTAACCATCCAGCAGAAAAGTATAAAAATGAGGTGTATATAAAACAAGGCCGCCGGGCGTGGTGGCGCATGCCTGTAATCCCAGCACTTGGGAGGGTGAGGCAGGAGGATTGTTGTGAGTTCAAGACCAGCCTGAGCTAAAGGCCAGCCTGAACTGCATAGTGAGACCCTGTCTCAAAAAGACAAAAAAAAAAAAAGTAAAAAAAAAAATAAATAAAAATAAAACAAGGCCATAATAATAAGCTGAGCTGTAAATGGCTCTAGTCAACAACTTCTTTGGATAACCCACTACTATTGTAGACTGGTGGACTGTGTTAGATTGTTTTGCTGAATTCAAGCACCTATAATAATTGAATGAGAATGGAACACCCATCTTTGACAGGACTAAACAAAAAAAAGGGGATATAAAGAAAGAACCATTCTGTGTTTGTATAAACAGTACAGTTAGGATAAATATGTAGTACTTTGGCATAATTCTATGAGAAGAAATATATATACTAATAGTGTTTGGACAGGATATCCTGTCTGCTTCTTGTACTATGGATAATCACTTGGAAGATAACTATGTAAAAAGTATTAACTATTGAAACTGTACTATAATTCTGCTTTTAAAATAAAAAAAAAGATAGGTATATAGCTACATTCTCTTAATTCATTGATCAGAGGCATCTGCTCCAACAGTATTGGTACATAGAGTATCACGTATGCACCTTGTACAGCAAAAAGCCACTATGAAAACAATGTGCAATGTACAAATTGTTGAATCTGTCCTACTAATTTGATTTAAAATTGTCTCATTGCTATTTATTCTTAAATAAAAAAGAAAAAGAAAAAACATTATTGAAACTGTAGTATAATTCAGCCTTAAAAACAGATAGGTATACATCTACATTCTCTTAATTCATTGATTAGAGGCATCTGCTCTAATAGTGGTGGGTTTTTTTGTTGTTGTTTTTTTGTTTTTTTGGGTTTTTTTTTGTTTTTTTTTGTTTTTTTTTGTCTTTTTGAGACAGGGCCTCACTATGCAGTTCAGGCTGGCCTTAAGCTCA
>PVKA01040498.1:0-18714 GCA_004027165.1 Ctenomys sociabilis | reverse complement strand
CCAGCCAGCCAGCCAGCCAGCCAGCCAGCATCCAGCATCCCATCCATCCATCCATCCATCCATGAAGTCATTTTAACCATTTTTCCTTTTTCCATCTTTCCATTAAGCACCCATCTTTCTACAGCCATTCTTTACTCTCCCTTCTTCCCTCCCTCCCCCATGTGCCTGAGTCCCTCTGAGTGGTCGGAGTGCTTTGAGAGAGCGAGCAGACCTATGGACCGCAGCTAGAGAGGCTTCCCAACTGATCAGAAGCAGTACTTTGAAGTTGGACAGAGTAAGGTGGTGGGGGGCTCTGCCCCAAGAGTGCCTCCTATGGTGTGAAGTTGAGTGGAGCAGTTCCTTGCTCCCCAGCGTGTGCCTTGGCCCCCTTTGTCGCTCCCCTGGGCTGTCCTGAGAGTCACCCTCGGGGCAACGGGAGTGGCAGTGTGCACACAGGTCTTGGGGCTGTCGAGAACATTCTCCCGCCTTTTACCCTGGTGCAGAGGACAGAAAAGACTTATGGCCTGGGGAAGCCTCTCTGAGGCACTGCTGGGAGGGGGCTGGAGGCCCTCAGGGGGAGGCAGGGGCAGTTCTGCTGCGCAGAGTCCACTCTAAGCAGGCACCTAGATGTCCCTGTGACCTGTAACTCTGGCTGCAGCCCAAGTCTAGTCCTATCCCTAAGCCTGGCTTGTGGGGTGGTGCCTGGTGTGTTCCCATGGTCAGACCCCATGCTAGGGTCCACAAGCTGGCCCTGCCCTGCCGCCCTGTCCCGGGAGGATTGAGGTTGCTGTGTGTCCCTGTCACACACAGTGACGGGGACTCCTAGCTGTGCCAGGGCCTTCGAGGTCTGGGAGCAAGGTCATGTCAAGGTCAGGCTCAAGCCCCTCAGAGCACAAGGTGGTGACCGAAGATCTCTGTGTGTCTAGGCTTTGGGATGGACAGGCAGTGACCAACAGCTGTCGCCATGGAAGTCTGTGCCCTGCGAAGGGCTTGAAAACATCACTTATTTAGAAAAGAGGAGGCAGGTGTGGAACTGGAGCAGAAGCCCTGCTGCTGCCACGGGGGGCAGGACTTGGCGGTCGTGTGTAAGAGCTAAGTCTCGTTCAGTCATTCAGCAGACACTGAGTGCTGGCCAGCCCTGTCCCTGCTCCTGCTCCTGCTGTTTTGGAGCTGCCTCTCTGTGGCACCTGGTCCTGGGGGCGGGGGGCTCAGCACCCACCTGTGTGCCTCCACAGTGCCTCAGCGCTCAGGCCTTCCTTAGCTGCTGAGGGTCCCCTCAGACCACCCAGCTTCTGTCCCTGGGGCCGGCAGGACAGCGGCTCTGTGAAGCTGGACACCAGCTGACAGCTAGGGCCAGTACTTGGGTCCACCCGGACAGCCCTGGGGAGGGAAGCAGGCCAGTGCTGGTCAGGGTGCCCCTGCTGTGTCACAGCGGCTGTGGTTTCAGGCTTTAGGGGGAGCCCATGGGGTCCAGATGACGCTCAGCTCGGGCACCCTGGCCTCAACTCTGGGAGCACAGGAAGAGCTGTCCTGTGTGGGGCATGGGCCCCAGCCTCCTGTGCCCCCGCTACTCCTGTCCACCTGCGTCTCCATCCAGTTTCCGTCCACCTACCCATCTGTCTGTCTGTCTTGCCCCACTTCCTCTTCCTGGGGCCTTAGTGGCCCTGCCTTTGTCGCCTGTGCTGCTTGGCCATAGTCCTTGCCTGGCCACTCTGTCACTGCCCACTTCACCTGTCCCTGCCCTTGGAGGTGGGTTGGGAGCTCCCATCTGTGTGGCCTTCCAGGCCACGTGGCCCAGAGTGAGGCTGCCGCCAGGACACAAGAGGCTGCAAGCCAAGACTGCTCCCTGGCACCCGGGTCCCAACACTGCGTGTCTCGTGGCTGAAGTGACAGTAGCTCCCTGCTCCACTCCGCCTCCAGGACAGGCTGAGGGCAGAATGGGTGCACACCCGCAGATGCCTCAGCGCAAGTCCACATATAGAGCAGGAAGGCCCGGGAGGCCGAGTCATAGTGCAGGGTGGGCAGAGGAACTCCGGGTGCCTTCGGGGACCTATGGTGTGGCTGCGGCCATGGCTCTTACCTTAAAGAGTGGCTGCCCTGCCGTGGGGGCTGTGACTCTCTTCTCCCCTTCCAAGGGCTGCTGCGGGGGGCACCAAGGGGCCTGCAAGGGCAAGACAAGGAGCTGCCCTGGTGAGCTTCAGGGGCTCCAGATTGTGCCCACTGCTCCTGATGGCCCCTGTGGCTTTTGTGGTGGCCTTGGCCTGCCTGGATCTTCCCAATAGTTGAGGGGATGCTGGCTTCTCTTTCAGACCCCTACTGCCGCTGCGGCTGTATCTCTGGGCCCTCCATGGGCTGGGGAGCCCACGAGACGCCTGTGCTTCTTAGCTCCACCCTCTCCTTGCCCATGCCTTAGTGCCCGCTGGCATGGAATCCCTGGCTGTGGGTGGTGGCACAGGGCCAGCAGTGCAGCTCTTTGAACTTGCTGTAGCCTTAGCCTGTGGACCTGAGCTGAGGACCGCTGGAAAACAGCTCTGCATCGTCCTCAATGGGGAAAACAGGCTTGCATCTGAGGTCTGGGAAGAGCATCAGGACTTGCTAGGAGGCCAGGCCAGAAAACCCCGCCATCCCGGGTCCCTTCCTCAGGCCGCTGCCAACCTGGAAACCAAGTCCGCAAGATGAGTAGCTGGGCACGGTGCCATCCCAGCAGGTGCACCCGCGGCTGGCACACTGTCCCTCCCCACAGCCCTGTCCAGGCCTGGGGCTGGCTGCGTGGCCTTGCCTGGCACCCATGTTCCTCATCGCTTCCAAAGTTAGTGGGGCCGGGGAGGGCTTTGTCACCCACATGGAGGTGGCAAAGGGATACCTCCCTCCAGCTCTCCGCCAGTCCAGGCAGGGCTGCTGCCTTTCTCTGGCCCCCAGTTGTGCACCTGCACCTCCAAGTGTCCCGTGCACCCTGCACAGTCTTACACTGGACACCTGGCCTTGGCTTGCTGTCTGCTTCATCCAGACAGCCGCCCCACCTCCAGGAGACTGGGTCTCCTGCTGACCGGACAGGCTGTGTGTGACCACCTTGGGTCCCAGGAGCAGTAGCTGGGTGCTGTGGGGCCCCCAAGCCGGCCACCCTTCTGGGGGTTGGGGCATCAGAGGTGGTGCTGAGTGCTTCACTAGCACACATCAGGATGGGGTCCCAGGGGCTTAGGCACACGGAGGAGCACATGGCTGGGCTGTGTCCCCCTGCAGGTGCAGCTAGGTGCCGTCTTTCTGTGCTCCCCACCCTGAGATGGCACCCCGCCCCTGTGGCTCACGCAGGTCCCCTGTGCGGAGACAGCCACATAGCTGTCCCTCCTTCCCAGGAGAGGGCCCCGGGCAGAGGCCCCTCAGCCAGGCCTGTCACTGAGGCAGGGTACCCACTGGGTTGGTCCCTGGAGGAGGGGCGGGTGGGGTCCTGGAGCCCCAGGGTGCTGCTCCAGGTGCACATGTGTTCTATCCCTGGGACAAGGAGCTGCTCACCGGCAGTGGTGTCTGGGACCTCCTGCGCACCTTTGGGTACCAGCTTGTTTCCTCCGCGTGTGGCTGCATGTAGGGCCTGCACCCAGGCCCTGACCCCAGGCCCCGCCCCGTCCTGCCCCACTCCCGCTCCCTCACCATCCCCTCTCCCTCCTGCAACTGACCCAGCCCTGCCGTTGCAGCTCAGCCAGCAGATCTCCTGAAGGTCCTGGACTTCCACACCTTGCCGGACGGAGTAACGAAGACCGCCGGGTTTTGCACGACTCGACGATCCTCCAAGGGCCCGGATGTCGCCTACCGAGTCACCAGAGACGCACAGCTCAGCGCGCCCACCAAGCAGCTGTACCCTGGTAAGGGGCTCGTGACTGTTCTCAGGGGCAGCTTCCGGGAACCAGGTGGCCCGCAGCCAGAGGCAGCGCATGGTTTCCTTGGGAGCCTCCCAAGCCCAATTTGACTTCATTGAGATGTCCAGCTCCGTCCACACCCAAGGTGTGCAGGGCCGAGGCTTCCAGAGCAGGTGTGCGGCAGCTGCAGGTGGGCTGTGGAGATGGGTGGTCCCCAGGGACCGGGTCAGGAGACAGCTTGGGATGCAGGGAAGGAAGGGTTTGCAGACAGCGGCTTGATTGGGGGCAGCGACACGAAGAGATACATGAATCACACATTACAACTTACAGCAAGGCAGTGCCAGGCTGCTAATGAGAATCCATTGCCAAGGGCCGGGTCTCTGCTTTTAACGATGTTACCTGTCTGATAGCTGCAAGGTGCAGCTCCCAGTGGGCTGTGTCACCTGCCAGCGGTGAGTCCTGTCACCATCCCCAGGTAAGCCTTAGGGGCTTATCTAGACAGGCAGAACGGGGGTGATGGATGCTCCTGCAGCCTCGCCTTGCGGAGGTGCGCTCTTTTCTCTGCTTGACAAGAGAACCAAGGAGTCAGGGCCTGGGCAGACTGCTGCCTTGGGAGCTGTCTCATAATTACTACAGGACCTGGCCATTTCAGTGGCCTGGAAGTGACCCTGACAGACATACTGGAATCCTGGCCCTTCTAAGGAGGCCCTAGGAAGCACCTGGACCTCTGATCCCCCAAAGTGTGCTGCTCCTGGCCGTGTGCTCCCAGGGGGTCCCAAGCATCTGGGTTCCTGGGCTCCCCCACCCCACAGCCGCATAGGAGAGAAAGCTGTACTCACGGTGCATGGTTTTTTCGCAACTTGGACAGATGGGTGAGGGCCATGAGTCCACCCTAGCCATGGGACACACACAACATGCCAGTTTCTAGGGGGTCCACCCAAGCTGGGAAACAGAACCCATGTGTGGAATTAGCCCCAAGCTGGAAGCTGTGAATCCTTGCTGGCCACGGATCTGGGGGCTTCGAGAAGCGGCCTGTCTCCTCAAGAAAGTGACCCCCAATTTCAAACCCATTTGCCTCTCCGGGAAGTCCCTTGTGCTCTCTTTGGCCCTTGTGCCCTTGGGTGAACCCGCCCTTGTAGGAGATACTTCCTGGTCCTCGTCTCAGTCCAAGAAACCAATATTTGTAATCCCAAAGTTACGTTATTGGAATCCCATCAAGTTGATTCCAATCTACCACTTTCCATGCAGCCCACGGCGAAAATGAGAACACTAAATTATATTTTTAATCATCGGGGAGTTGAGGGGCTCTAAGTCCTGCCATGACATGGCTTTCAGGAACCAAGAGCGTGACCCAGGGCCTCACCCGGTTTTTATTCAGTGAGGGAGTGGCTTGAGGACTGAGAACTGTGGGAAGTAGGTGACTACGGTGAGCTGAGCTAGGTGGGTGGCCTACATTTACCTCTGCCATATGCAGAGAGGATATGCAGAGAGAGTAATCTGCATTATATAGCATTTAATGTTTTGGGAAGTCTAGGGCTTCAGCTTTGATGTAGTCTTTCAAGCCCCAGGAAGTCCTAGCCTCTATCTCGAGGCTGGATCCCAGCTGGCAGCGCGGAGCATTAGCTCTACCGTCCTGTCTCCACCCGGCTCACGTTAAGGAGCAGCAGGCTTACCAGGGAAACACGCGTGCCACCTTCAAAGACTATCACCAGCACCTCAGCTAGACCAATACACATTGCTTAAGGCCAACTGAAGGATAAACAGAAGTCCTAGCCAGCTCTCTGCATGACAAGATGAGGAAATAGGGTCAGACTCAGTCAAAGTGGAGACAGTCGCTTTTCTTTCAAGGAGAGCTGCTCAGGTGGTCCCCCACACACCCTAATGCTTCCCAGCCTGTCTTTGGCCCACCCTGCCTGATTTATGAGTGTATCTTTGACAGCATGTCTGGAAGGTCATTTCAGATGGCTATCATTTGAATGTCATCTGGGCAGCCATGGGGAGGCAGCTAATGGGGACCCCGGCAATCAGGGGTGTCTGAAGGCTGGCTCTTGCATGCATAGAAGCCCAGTCGGGGGAAGGTGGACCTCTGTAAGGGTAGATGTCCTGTCAAAGTGCCCTCCCTTGGTGCCCCAGGTGAGCAGAGCAGGGATTTTGCCTTCCCATGCCACAGGGTACCCCACACCCTTGGGGATGGGGGAAGTCTTCCAGCCACCCCCCCCCACCCCAACATTCATTGCTATGCAGTGTGAGCCTAGGTTTAGAATTCCTTCTGGGGAGCCTGGGTGACCAGGGCACCAGGAAAAGCCCCAGGGGCCTGGGTGTTGGGGCCATGCTGACCCAAGATTTGAAGTTGGATTCATAAGCAAATCAGGGCTCCACCCTTGGAGATAAATCTGTGGCCAGGACGTGGCAGTACATTTCATCTCTTTGTCACCCAGTTCGAGGGTGTTGTGTGAAAAGTGTACCACAATTTGTGTCTGTCTGGGGCAGGAATAGCCTCAGATCCTGGGGTGCAGGCTAAGGGCCTGCAAAGCCAGGAGGAATCCCTGCACAGCGTGAGTGGGCGGAATTTTTTTTCTTAGCAGTGTTTTTACTTCCACTGTTCGATGAGCGACTTGAGTGGAGCTCAGAGTTGAAAGGGCTCCCAGAGTCTCCTGCAGCAGGCGGGGCATGGCTGTGGCCCATGGCTACTGCTTCCCCCAGGATCTGACTTCTAGACATTTCCAGAGGGATTGCTGTGACATCCCCTTGCAGGCCCAGAGTGTCCGGTGTCAGGAATGCAGTGCCTGCTGGAATGCCGTAGCCACGCGGGGAGGCCTGGGTGGCTCTTGAGTGCATGTCTGTGGGTGTCTTTGGGCTAAGGAAAGGCTGTGCTGCTGGTAGGGGGCTCAAACACAAGACAGGGAAGCCCCCATAACACCCCTGTTCCATGGGCTGCCCAGCCGCCCCTTTGGCAGGGCCTGCGGGCCTGGGGCCTTGTGGCACAGATCAGGGACCAAGAAGCTGTGTAGTCAGGTGGAACTGCTGTAGCAAGGCCCTCAGTGACAGCCAAGCCACCAGTGGCCAGCTGAGATGCCGCCCCAAGTCCTGGACTGCTTTCAGAGTGGCCACACCTTCAGATCAAGTTGTGGTTCCCTCATTTTCTAGGTAGGGGCCCCATCTGTTCCTTGTGTCTACAGAGCTTGGAACATGGTCCAGGACCGACTGCTATCATTGATGATGTCTTCCCAGTGGATCTGCACGGTCGCTCAGCTCCGCATGACTCAGTTCCACGGCAGAGGGCACTGTAGGCCGTGGTCCCTTTGAGCCAGAGCTGCACAGGGAAGGGAAGGATCTGAGGATGGGCTTGGCCCTACGCCGAGCCCGCCCTGCATGGTGACTTTTGCAGGAGCAATGACATATGGACTGTCGGGCAGGGACTCACTCCCCTAGCTGCCTGCCAGCCTGGAGTGTGCTAGTCGCCCGTTTGTGTTGCGACGGGAGTGGACCTCTTAGAGTGACCATAAATCCGTTGTTATTTTGCCAGGAGAGAAATGTTTGTGAAACATAATTTATCTTTTCAGGTTTTATCTGAGCTGAGAAAATTTGTTCCCATAGAGATTTCATAAATTGAAAAACAGCATTTTAATGAGCTGGGAGGGACGAGGGTTCTCGGTCCCAGGCCGTGTGTCACGCTGCAGGGAGCAAACTCTGTCCTCTCTGCACTCTTCTTCATTTCAGGCAGCGTGGTTGTCAGGGGTGTGGAGTGCTGGGGACAGAGGCAGGGGCCCTTGGAGAGGACAGTGAGGGCTTGTAACTGCTGTGTGTCTGAGACGAGGACGGGGACTTCCGGCCGTGCGGGTCAAACCCAGTTCTGGTCCCTTGGGCCTGCTAGCGGCCGGGAGAACCACTAAGCCCTGCTGCTGAGAACCTTCAGCACCTGCACAGCAGCCCCTGCCCCTGGGTGCCAGCCGAGACTCTTGATGTCTCCCTCAGGTCCCCCATCCTGAAGGGCAGGGTCAAACCTGGGACGGAGCTAGGATGGCCTTTCCTGCTGTCTTCCAAAGCAACACCCTGTCCAGAAGTGAGAGAGCCAGAACCGGCTCCTCCTTGGGACCTGCCTGCCACCGGCCACCATCTGCTGCTAGGAGCTGCCCCAGGCTTGCGATGGCTCCCTGGGGGGAGCTGGTTCCAGTGCTGACCTTCCCTGGGGAGCCCCTAGCAGAGGCCCTGAGACCCCACAGCAGAGGGAGAGCAGTACAGCCCTGCGCGGGACCCCTGTGTACCCTGCAGGGGAAGCAGAGCTTGTAGTCGGCGGGCGTCCCGTCCACTCCCAGGCAGGCATTGTGGCCTTTGCTGTCCCAACCCGGCAGCTGCAGCACTTGAGTCGGTCAGCAGAGGGCACCTGCGGATAACATTCCCCGGAGCTGCAGCCAGCCGCAGCTCTGCCAGCCAGCCGCAGCTGCTGGCCGTGGCCTTCCAGGACATCTGGCTGACCTTGCTCCAGCTCCACAGAATGGATGTGGGCTGGGAGTGGCCGTTCTGCCCCCCAAGCCCATCAGTAGGACTTGCAGCCCGCGTGGCTCTGCGCTGACGCCTCGGGCCGGGCATTTCTGGCTGACTTGGCAGGGCATCGATTAGCTGCACGCTCTGTCAGCTCCTGGCCTCACAGCACAGCTGCAGACCGCTCCCCCCGCAGGATCAGTGCCGAGGAGGGGCCCGGGGGCCCGCCATACTTGGGGCCATGGGTAGCACACAAGGCGGACGTGGGGCCCTCACAGGGTCAGCTTGGCTCTGACTTTTGATGACCTCAGATCGTTTCTGACTGGGGTTATACAGGACACTACCTCGGGGCCACCTACGGGAGAGCCGTTTTTCTTAAAGTTTTAAATTTGAATTGAAGCCTTTCAATTTTTTTTTTTTTTTGAGTGTTTTTGGTTTTGTCTTGCACATTAGCTGGAAATTTCAGAAAGTGGAGCTGTAGCTGTGGCTCCAGGCCACACTCCCCCTCCTCTTCTCCACGCCCCACTGTGGATGTCAGAGAAGGTGCCACGCACAGCTGCAGGACCAGGCAGGATGTGTTGGGAGCGGCCTCTGCCCTGGCAGAGTTTGGGCCCCAGCAGGGCCTAGCCGAAGGTGCCAAGTGTCGGGACGGACCGGATCCGCCTGCTGCAGGGCGGCTTGCACTTGAGCTGAAGCGTGGAAGGGCAGGCTGCCACGCAGGGGCCAGAAGGGCTGCAGCACCGGTGGGATCGCAGGTGGCTGTGCGCTGCTGGCCGGGCAGCGTGTGCCACCCTCGGAGGCCCCAGGCAGTCGCTTTGCTCCTCTCTCATCTCGGTCTCTTGTTTCAGCATCCGCGTTTCCCGAGGACTTCTCCATCCTGACCACTGTGAAAGCCAAGAAAGGCAGCCAGGCCTTCCTGGTCTCCATCTACAATGAGCAGGGCATCCAGCAGGTCGGGCTGGAGATGGGCCGCTCGCCCGTCTTCCTCTACGAGGACCACACGGGGAAGCCTGGGCCTGAGCAGTACCCGCTCTTCAGGGGCATCAACCTGTCGGATGGCAAGTAAGTAGCCGTGGGTGACCCCGAGCCCCTCTCCTGGGGCCGGGATAGCCCAGCTGGACCTGCTGGCAGGAGGGGTGTCGTGGCAGCGCGTGGAGCATCTGCAGGAGTGAGCCCTGGGCTTGGAGTCTTAGCCCAGTTGAGGCCTGGGCTCCAGCCTTAGCTCTTCCTCTGGGCTCCCTGTTCTTCCCCAGCCTCCTTCATAAAGTGCGTCGAAACACCAAATGCAGGGCTGCCTCTGCATCGGGGGATGCTGGCGGCCTGCAGTTGTTCCAGAGGGACTTGGGGTGTCCTTCTTGGATAGTGGCTCATTCCCTGTCCAGGGGATGATTTAAAACAAAGGCAGGGGTCTGGGGAGATAGCTCAGCAGTCTAAGTGCCTGTCTGGCAAGTGTAAGGACCCAGTACTACATGTGGTACCAGCCCTGGATGCTGTGACAGCTACCGGGTCTGTGTGTGGGGCCATATGCATGTAATCCCAGTACTGGGGAGGCTGAGACAGGAGGATCACTATGAATCTGAGCTGCATAGCAAGACCCTGTGCCAAATAAATTAATTAATTAAAAAATGAATTTTAAAACAAAGGCAGCTGTCAGCAGAGCTGTCTGTGGGGGCAGCTCTGCATGCTGGGAGTCTGAAGGGGCCGCTTCCACGGCCACATGCTGAGCTCCTGCACGGAGGTGCTTCTACGTCCTTTCTGAGACTTGTATGTGCTGGACTCTGCCGCCCCCGGTGGCCTGCAGCTTATCTCAGGGTGCAGGTGCCACGCGCCAAGCTGGGAGCTTCACGCTCATGTCACACCGCTCCTCCTCCCCCTCTCACTTCTGCTGGTGGCCTTGGCAGTGGCAGTGTCCGGCCGCTCTGGGTCCCTCGAGCACCCTGATGATCTCCCGGGTACCTGGAAACTGTGGAAGAGGTGAGGGTTCTGAGGTGGCGGCCGGCTGAGGGCCCTCACGGAGGCCCGCAGCACGGCAGGGCCGAGCGTTCCCGCTGCAGTTCCATGCCCGAGCTGTAGGAAAGGGGCTTCCTCTCAGACCCCAGCTGGCTGCCGAGGTGCCAGCTCCCCTGAGCCAGGGCACTTGTTCCTCCGCAGGTGGCACAGAATTGCTCTCAGTGTCCACAAGAAGAATGTCACCTTGATCCTCGACTGCAAAAAGAAGACCACGAAATTCCTCGACCGCAGTGACCACCCCATCGTGGACGTCAATGGCATCATTGTGTTCGGCACCCGGATCCTGGATGAAGAAGTATTCGAGGTGAGTGGCTGAGGGGGAGGGGCCTGTGCCTCCTTAGGGCCCGGCCTGTGGGTGGCCTCAGGGGTCCCACTCCACACGGGAGGTGGTCTTGACTCAACCCCGGCGCTGTGCTGGGAATGCACCACCAGTCAGCCACGTGTGCATGTCTGGCAGGGGGACGGGGCTAGGACAAAGCCTGTAGTGGTGGAGGCAAGGGACGGTGCATCTCCCGTTGTAGGAGCTGCATCTGTAAGTGCAACTGTAGGGAGGAAAATCAGCAGAATGCCGGCTGCAGCACAGCCCTCCTGGGTGAAGCCTTCATCTCTGCTGGGTGTTGGACTGCTATTTAGCCTCAGCTTCTCCATCTGTAAAATGGGATTGCAAAGGTGGCTAGAGCTGCAGTTGAGCATAAGGTATAGCATGCACTGCCCTATGGACAGCAGTGGAAAAACAGCAGCTACATTGTTCTGGTCAGTGCCAGTGGAGAGTGAGGGCTGAGGCCTGTGGTCCAGTGTGGGCAGCTGGGAGGGACAGCTGCTGTTTCTGCAGGGAGGGTGTGTGACACTGGGCCCCCTGACCGTGGCTGCCCTTCCGTGGGTCTGTCTTCTGGAATGTGGCAGCCTGGATGCTGTGCAGGGTGGGCCAGGTGCTCGGGTCCCACTGACAGTGCGTGCTTGTGGGTCACAGCGACATCCGTGGGTGGATGCCCAGCAGACCTGTCCTTGGCCACGTGGGCGGTGGCCTCGGGCTGTTCTGGGCAGCAGGTGCCGAGAGCTGGCTTGGGGCTGCGGCAGACTGGGCTGAGCACTCTGCAGGCTCAGCAGGAGGTGGAGACGGCTCGAGGTGCAGCTTGGCGAGGTGCGGCTTGGCCACGCCCTGCGGGGGCTGGGGGGTGTGCGTGGTTCTGCTCAGAACCACGCTCTCTCGCTGCTATACATTTTCATGTAGACCAGGATCCTGACTCTGGGATGGGCCAAGACTGCAGGTTTAAATTAGTTTACTCTGCCGTAGCCACGGTCTGCAGTGCGCCAAACGTTTTGTTCCATGGAGGCGGGGCTCTGTGTGCTTACAGTGGGCCTCCTATTGCAAGATCCAGGAAAAAGCTGCATCTCATTGCAAAACTAAAAAAGCAGGGCCTAATACTAACCCTAATGCTGCTTCGTGACGTCCCCACTGGGCAAGGAGACCCTTTCGCAGAAGCACACACGGGGCAGACTACAGAGCCACAGGTGCCGGAAGCTCCGGTCTGGGAGCGCCGGAAGCCAGCAGCACCCCGAGTGGGCTGTGAGCCCCGGCTCCTGCACTGCCTGGCTGCCGTGTGCAGGCCAACGCTGAGGTCTCTAACCTGTCTGTGACTCAGTTTTCCTGTCTTAGAGACGGGAGCAATCATCACACCCACGTTTTGGTGTGTGAGATGTGTACAGGCGTTATTCTGTGCATACTTGTGGCCCACGCAGGTGTTCCTGGCTTCCACCTGCTGGGTCCGTAAGGGCCGAGAACTGTTATCTTCAGGCAAGTAGAGCTGGAGGTGAGTGGCTGGTGTTGCCCACCGGCTGGCTCCCGCCCTGCAGCCTTGCGGGGCACCAGCCAGCCCCGGCTGGAGGCCCCTGCACTTCTGGGCAGCTTTCTCCTGCGATTTCGATTTGAGCCAGTGTGGCTGCCAGCAGTGAGGGATTTTCATTGACCACAAGTTGTTAATGGCCCGAAGGCGGCGTTTTCCCAGCCCCAGGGTTTCCTGGCTGTTGGCTGTGCTCGCAGCAGGAAATTGGACCTGTCTTCCTTAATGAAGAGCAGCAGAGTGCAGCAGTGCAGCAGCGGGTGAGCGCCCACGGGGCCCTTTCCCTGCCTGTTTCCTGAATGCTGTAATGATAAGGTGGGAGAGGCCTCATCTGGGTTGCCCTTCGACTCAAGCCAGCAGCACAGCTGAATTTCGGTGCCTTTTGGAGAGAGAATCATTTAACTTTTTGCTTCCACAGGACTCTTGAGTCCTGGTACTGCCAGTTTTCCCTGCCAAGGACTGAGAGGGCGGCGTTGTGGGAAGTGCCTCCTTCCCCTCCTTCCCCTGGGAGGCCGCTTCCACTCATTAAAAGCCAGTCCATGCCCGCCTCTTCGGGCTCTGGGTGAGCTGGGTGGAGCTGGGCTTGCACTTCACACGCAGCGATGTTGGGCCAGGTGCTGGAGAGCTTGGGGCTGCTGGGCTATCCTGGAGTGGCCCTGGCCACACAGAAGCCGCTTGTCCAGTCTGAAGTGCCCGCGAGGGAGAGAGCCTGGGACAGGGATTCTTGGGGCAGAGATGCATCCTTCCCGCGGTGAGAAGCCCTTGGCCTGGTGTGTGGGCTGGGCAGGCCCCAGCCCAGGCCTGAGTTCAGCTCTGATGGGGCTGGCCTGCTGTCCAGGGAGGGGGGACGCCCACGCCCCTGCAGAGGCCTTGGAGGAAGCCAAGTGCAGAGAGAGGCAGAGGCCCTGGGTCCCCTGCCTCGGTCTTCCTGATCCAGTTACCTGGCCAAAGACACTGAGCCCAGGTCTTCAGCTGCAGAGTGGGTGTGATGGGCCCTTGTGGGCAGCGTGGGGCCTGGAGTGGATCCGAGGCCACGTACACCAGTGCCACTGGGGGCGCGACCCACCGCAGTGACCCAGCATCAGAGCTGGTGGCCCTGCTTTGCTGAGCTCACCTTGCCCGGGAGAGGCCCTGTGACCCATGCCAGTGCCTGGGTCTGAGTTGAGGAGCCCCCAGGGAAGAATAGCCGGGGCCACCTCTGCACAAGTGCCTGTGCCGGCATTTCTGAGGTACTGTGCAAGACACGGGCTGCTGTCCTGGATTTCTGCGCTGCGTTACCTGGCTGTGTGTCAGGCGTGAATGTGGAGCTCGCCCAGGACCGCCCCGCCAGTTTGTCCTCAGGGTGCGTGTCTAGCCTTGTCCCACCCCGGATGTAGCGGGGAGTCCCAGGGCTGCACCCCAGTGCACGCGCTGGTGGGGCTCTGCACCCGGGCTGGCTCTGCAGCCCTTGCAGTCTTGGAAGCATGGGTGCACCAGCCAGGACAGCTGTGGTGTCTGGGAGGGGGCAGCGGGTGGAGGAGGCCTTCTCCCCTTCCCTCCCCACTCTGCATCCCTTTTGTCTCTGTCTCCCCTCCTCCTCTTTCTCCTTTTGTTCCTCCTCCCTGTTCCCTTTCTCGTTCTCTTTCCCTCTGTCTTTCTGTATTCTTTGCACTGAGCTTCAGCTTCTGCCCTTTATATTGTCACTATTTTTAAAATTTTGAGATAGGGCTTCCCTAAGTTGCTAAGTCACCCAGGCAGAACACGTAATCCTCCTGCCTCAGCCTCCCAGAGTGCTGGGATCACAGGCGTGCACCACAGGCGTGCTGCCTCCTGCCAGTTCAGGAAACCCTCACCAGGAGGGCTGAGTAGCTCATTGCGGTCTCCTGGAGAGGTGGCCCGCCGTGCCCACCCCCAGACATGGGGCCCCAGGCAGGATGCTGACCACCCCTGCCCTTGGGTGCCCTGGCCTTGCCTGGGCCTCTGACACTGTGCTCCTGCAGCCTTGCTTCAGAGACTCAAGGGTGTCAGAATCCCCTGGCCCTGGGCTTCTGGAACCTGGAGTATCCAGAAAAAGGCGGAGCCAGCTGCCTGTGGTCCGTAGGCTCCCAGAGTGGTCCTCACTTGCATGATGGCGCCAAGACTCCCGGCTCACCCTGTCCTGGCCGTGGCTGGGCTGGAGGAATGGGAGGCCGTAGGCTGCAGACCAGGGGGCAGGTGCGCGGGCACGGAGCAAGGCAGGCGACAGAAGGACTCTCCTGGGGGAGCCGCCAGCTTGAGGCTGGGAGCCAAGTGTGCTTTTAAGCTGTCGCCTGTTTCAAGGGGCAGTGACACCAAACAGAGAGAAATCAGCTCCCTGCGTGCCCCGTGTGCGGTGGGGTTGGTGGCGGGGCCTCGGGCCTCGCATCCCATGGTCCTCTATGGGCCACCACAACTCAGCGTGCGGAGCTGCCAAGTGTTTACCTAATCCCTGAGCCCCGCCTCCAGGAGCCTGGCTTTTCCACCCACCCCATTTTTTCCTGAATTCTGCTCTTGCAGACAGCAGCAGGGCCATGCTGTCCTGGCTTTCTGGGTGGCTGGGGCTCCGGGCGTGAGCGCATGCTCCTGCGCATGCGCAGGGATGGCGTTCAGATTCCACGGAGGAGAGCGGGGGGGATGCTCTGGGTGGCTCTGAGTCCTGGCTCTGGTCTCCCAGCTGGGACCCCTCTGAGCCCCGGATGTTCCCGGGAACCTCGCCCAGCTCCCCGTTGACCTTGCTTTGCACAGGGTGTGGTCTGGAGTGGCCAGCTTTGGTGGCTTGTGGCCCAGTGGGCCCAGGCAGGGATGGGCAAGGAGCTGGGCAGCGGGGGGCTTGGGGAGTGTGGGTCATTGTTGCAGAGCCAGCAGGGCCCCCACAGCAGGCGGGAGGGCCAGGGTCGGGAGCCACAGGACTGCCGGCAAGTAGTCGGGGCATCCCGGTGTTTGCTGGCGGAGTCCTGGCTCCCGAGTGCCCTTGCTCTTTCCCTCTCATGCTCCCCATTGTCTTGTGGTGACCCACATGTCTGCTGAGAGGGATGAGGAGAGGCCCCGGGCCTGCGTCCCCACCGCTCAATGGCGTCTTTCCGCCAGAGCCTGCTCGGGCAGCGTGTGCCAGCCAACCGAGTGCCACCAAGTCCCTGCCCTGGCCGGGCTACAGGGCAGCATGCAGCACAGCCTGGGCCAATGGTCTGGGCCTGTGATCTGATTTGTGGGTAGGGACGTCTGCGGGTCCCGGACTCCTCCCACAGTGTCGGAGGAGCTGTTGGGGCGGGTGGCACTGGCGTGACCAGCGATGCAGCAGTGACGGGGCTGGGGTGGGCATGCCGCTCCACAGTTGTCTCGGTACGATGGATTTGGTGATGATGGATGACGTGTTGGTGGGGGAGGGTGGGGGTGACAGTGATGTCACCGCCCGCATCGAGTGCATGGGTGAGCAGGCTCTGCCCTGGGCATCGGGCTGTGGCCACTGGGGCGTGAGGATGTGGGCACAGGGCTCGAGGGATCCTGGGGACACAGGACAGGTGGCGTTTCTGGGCATGCCACGCCAGCCCTTAATGGGGTCCGGGACTGCAGCACCCGCTTGTTCCCACAGGTGCCCTGAAGCCCCTGGGACGGCGTACGTGGGCCCCTCTGGCTTGGAGCACTTCGGTCTTTCACTGTGTGTCACTGTCTCACGGATGACGGTGTCAAAACAAGATCTGAGAGTGACTCGGTGCTCAGAGCTGGGAGAGGGGAGGCTGGTGGCCCGGCACATGAGACACCCCCAAAGACAGAGGAACTGGTCCCCAGAGAAGGGGCCCTGCCCTGCACTGGAGCTCGTTGGGTCGTGGCTTGGGTGACGCTCGCTCTGTGAGGAAGGGAACACCCTGGCCCTGCTGTCCCATTGCTGTGCTCTGCTGGGACGTGTGCTCAGGCTCCAGGGGGGGCCTCAGGAAATGGGTGCTGGAGTGGCTCAGTGTGGTGAGGGAGTGTACTTAGGTCACCTGCCTCAGGGGGCGCAGTGTGGTCAGCCCACGGTGCTGTCCCTAGCTGCCTTTTTCTCTGTGATGAGCTGGGAGACACAAGTGCCTGGGACCCAGTGGGCACCATGACCGAGCCAGCTGCAGTTGGCAAGGTGGTGGGAGGGCGTTATCACCCAAAGGCGCTGGAGACGACGGGTGCCAGGCCCCGCCAGCACCGTGTGTTGCCTCTGGGTTTGGCTCTTCAAGCAGCATGTGTGCTTACGGCTTGTCCTGCAGCTTCACACAAGAAGGGCCTGTCCTCCCACTTACTTTGTTTCTCTCCATTTATGAGCTTGAAGTGTTTGGGCTAAAATTAGACAGCAAAATCCGCAAGACAAGCAGAGCCCTCAGCCAAGAGCCTGCGGAGCCTGTTTGGGTTGGATGAGGGGAGCTACTGGGTGCAAGGGGTCCTGGTGCAGCTGGAGTGGCAGGAGCGGGTGGAAACGCTGGAGCCCCACAATGGGAGGCGCTCCCCGAGCTGCTCTGGGGTGTGGTGGGCTCTGCACTCTGTCTGCACAGCCCCTGGGGTTGCAGACCCTCCAACAAAAACTTTGCCATTTTCCCAGATCATGGCAGAAACATAGCCCAGATGAAATCTCTTAATCAGCAGTGGCAGAAGTGACCGGCTCAGCAGATGGCTGCTGGCTGGGCGGGAGCCCAGGACAGCTCACGGGCAGCGGAGGGTCACCTGGCCGGCACCTGGGAGTAGACGGCTCGCTGCCAGTTGGTGCAGCAGAGTGAGGTGGCCGCATGAGCAGGGGGCACAGGGAGGCTTCTTGGGGACAGGCTGAGGTGCTGGGGCTGTGCGGGTGGCCTGGACGGCAATAGGAACTGATCCAGGTCCTGCGGCGGAGAGAGGGGCACTGGGCACCATGGGCGGGAACTGCAAGGCAGGCAGCTTGGGCAGGGACTTCAGGGCCCATGGGCAGCACCCCTGTGCCACGTGGCCTGGGTTGCGAGCCTGCCTCTGGGAGTGACCGGGAGCGCCATGGGACAGGGTGGGCAGGCCTGTGAAGAGCGGTGGCTTTTCCCAACAGGTCTGGGGCTGTAGGGGCTGCCTGCAGGGTGCCAGCCCTCCCTGGACACACATGGGGCAGCCAGGAGTCTGGGCGTGAGCATGACCTACAGCCAGAAAATGGGGTTCCGTTGAGCAGCTCCAGGAGCCGTGGCTGCTGTGGAGGGAGGGGACCCGGTGCCCTCTGGGGCCACTCGTGACACACATGCACAGCTGTGCGCAGTGCTCACACACCACACCGGACGTACACAAGCACACACACACCATGCATGGGCACACGTGCAGACCGGTGCACGTGCCACACCGTATACATGCATTCACACACCCACACACGTGCGCACAGGCGTGCCCACCACACTCATGTGCACTGGCCATACGTGCACACCTGTGCCTACGAGGCACATACGCGGGCACACCCACCAGGCAATGCCAGATCCTGCAGCTTGACCTGCAAGTTTGGGGAACGCGTCCCCCCGCAAGAGGAGAAAAAACCTGGAGTACAGCTGGGGTGGTGGTGTCTGCCTTCGTCCCAGTATTCTGGGAGGCTGAGGCAGGAAGATCACAAGTCTGAGCCTGCGTAACAGTGACTTAGAGAGCCCCCGCCTCAAATGCAGATGAAGTGAAGCCTGAGTCGGGATGGGGCTGAGGTGTGAGTGCAGAGTGGTCAGGGCCGAAGCGCGCGCGTCTGAACCTCCCGCATGGGCCGGCGGAGGGCAGGAGCGTGGCATTTGCTCTTCCAGGGCAGAGAGCTGGCACTGAGTGGGTGAGTGCCGAGGAAGTTCATGTCCGTCCCCAGCCTGGCCTGGTGTGTGTGCCGCAGGCACTTAGCAGTGATGTGTGGTGCTAAGGAGGGGCTGGACATCGAGCCGCTCTGATGCCCAGGGCCCTGTGTGTGCCCAGGCAGTGGGCAGTTGGCCCTTCCCGACCAAACCCTGTGACCAGCAGGTGCTATGCGGGGGCTACTGTGGGATCTGGGGTTGTGGTGTATGGGTGGCCCTGAGTCACCTGAGGCTTTGTGAACGTGCTGTCCACGTGAGACACAGAGCTCTGGCTATGGGCTTGACCTTTGAAAGATTATTAGGCATGCCGAGGTGGTTCCATCCCCAGGTTGGGGGGCCCTGTTTGCCAGAAGCCCTCTGACAAGGACTGTGAGGGTCTCACTGGGGGACTTGGAGGTGGAGACCCCAGCAGGCCTTGTCTTGGTTCCCCAGAGCTGTTGGCAGGGATGCAGCCACGGTGCCTGGGGATCTGGGGTGGCACCGCCCATTGGCAGGCATCGGGCCCATGGCCTCCACAGCCTGGCACCCTGGAGAGAAGCAGTTGTGGGAAGGTTCTCTGAGGAAGCCCGGTGCCGGGGGCGTGCAGGGCGGGCTCTGGGCATCTGCGGGTACAGTCCTGGCCTGCTGCTCCCAGGCGCACCAGGCGGGTCACGTGGAAGTCGCTGGGACCAGACTCTGGTGTCCCTGGCTAAAGCTCTGGTGTCTGGCTGAGGATGGAAATGGGCCTCGGGAGCTTGGGACCAGCACAGTGCCTGCTGCAGC
>PVKA01040497.1:0-18715 GCA_004027165.1 Ctenomys sociabilis | reverse complement strand
AGCAACAACACTTCAGTTTTTGACCAGATTAAATTATAGTAACTCACAATTTTAGGAATTTATAACTATAAATATACTGGTCAGATTTTATTGTCAACAGATCTCTTAGAAGAATTTGAAAGGTTTGAAATCTTTTATCTATAATTAATATATATCTATAATTAATATATCTAAAATTAATATATATTGTCTTAGGAGTACTGGCAACTTTCAGTTCAGTTATCTGCATACTCTATTATCTAGTCAGTCCTTTGATTTCCATTTTTGGTTACTATTTCCTGGGCATTCTGGGTCAGTTTCTCCAATTGGCTCCAGGTTCAATCTATTTGTTGTAGAACAGACACAGACTCAGGTATTACCATCATAGGACTGAACACTAGGTTCTTTCTTTCTTTATTTTTTTCTTTAATTCATTTAGTACAGGGTCTACAGGGTCTCACTACACAGATGTGGCTCATAGTGATCCTTTTGTTTTTCAGCCTCCCAAGCAGTGGGATTACAGGAACACACCACCACGCACACTCTCAATCACTGTCCCAGCGCGTCCGGTGAGGGGTGGGAGTGGGGCCGGCGTATCATGCTGGAGATCAAGCCAAGCCCCTGGCCCCTGCATCTGCCTAAGCAGGTGCTTTAATCTGCTAAGCTATCTGGCCAGCTGGAACAACAGTTTCTGGAAAGGTGGAATCAACTCCTCTGGAGCTGGGTCAGTGAGATAGCCAGACAGTATGCTCTGGTACCGGATAGGCAGTTCAGTGTTTTCTGGAAAGATATAATGCATACCCTTGACTCCAAATTAGGATGGCTGATCCCTTCCATTGTCCAGTATGAAGATCTTTCCAAAGGACCCTTCCTAGCAGTTTTTTGTTTGTTTGTTTTACCTCATTGATGTTTATCTTTTTTTTTTTTTTTTTTTTTGTGGAACCAAGGATTGAACTCAGGCTTGCCAGGGAAACACTTATTCCACTGAGCCATCTCTCTTGGCTTCATGTTATTGTAGTTTTATCCATTGTAGGATTTAAGAATATAAGGGCTGAGGAGATAGCTCTGCAGTCTAAGTGCCTGCTTGGCAAGTAAAACCCAAGTTTAATCCCTGTGCCATACTGGCCGTGGAATCCTAGCCTCATTCTGTCAGCCACTGAAATAGGGCATGGTGGGACACCTGTAATTCCACCATTGGAGAGGCTGAAACAGGAGAATCACTACAAGTCTGAGCTGTGTAGTGAGATCCTGTACCAAATAAATAAATAAAGCCAAAATAGTTCAATAAACTAAAGTGCCTGCTTAGGCAGAGCACAGTGGCTGGGGTTCAATCCCCACCCTCGGCATGTGCTGAGATGGTGAATGAGACTGCATGTGGTAGTGCACGACTATAAGCTCAACACTTGGGAGGCTGAAAACAGGAGAATCACTGTGCGTTTGATCTCCATAGTGAGACACTGTAGACCCCGTATCCCATAGACCCTGTAGTAAGATAAATAAATACATGATTTTAAAAATTTTAAAAAGAGGGGCTGGAGAGATTTAAAAATGGGGTCTAAGTGACTGCCTGGCAAGCACAAGAAACCAGGTTTGATCCCTAGCAACACATGCTATGCCAGCCATGGAACTCTGGGCGTGTTCTGCCAGCCCCCAAACCAGGCATGGTGGTGCATGCCTGTGATCCCAGTGCTGGGGACCTGAGACAGGAGGATCACGATGACTAAGGGCTTCATAGTGAGATCCTGTACCAAATAAATAAAGTTTTTAAAAAAATAATTTAATAGTGTATACTGTCAAGTGAAGTCTATTATGAGGTATAAATATTGTAGGGAAGGATTCCCCATTTGTTTCGTAATTGAATTTTTTAAAAATGTATTTGATACAGGATCACTTGTAGTGATTCTTCTGTTTTCAACCTCCCCATTGCTGGGATTGCAGGCGTGTGCCATCATGCCCAGACTTGGTGGCTGGCTCAGTGTGCCTTGGGGTAGGGCTGGTGAGGCCTGTTGGTGCCAGGGATCAAACTGTGGTCCCCGCACTTACTTAAATAGGCTCTTAGTCTGCTGAGCTATCTCACCAGCCCTAAAATAGCTACTGATATTTTATTTTACTTGGTACCAGGATTCAAACTCATGACCTTGTGCTTGCAAGTTAGTGCTGTGCCATTGTGCTATATCCCTGGGCTTCTCAGATTTCTCTCCAATCCTCCAAAGTAGGAGTAGCTGGAGGGCTGGGGAGATAGCCAGTAGAACAAGTGCATGGCTGGCAAGTGCAGGGTTCTGAGTTCAATCCCTGGTACTGAAAAAAGGAGTAACGGGAAATACTAGCACCATAATTGAATTTTTATCATATTGTGAGTATGTTTGAAAACTTTTAGGCCTTGAGGATTGTAAGGAATTTCTGTGTAAGGGAAATATGAAAAGTTTTACAAAATATTTGCAAGGCAGCACCTGTATAGGTTGGGTCATTGTCAGTCTTAAGTATAGAAAAGAAAGAAAACTCTTTATCCTATTAAAGAAAGAAAAAATCTGTATCCTGTATTGAGGTGCGCAGGGCTCCCACTTGCTGTTCCCAGCTCTGTCTGGGTCTCCCACCTCACTGTCTTGGAGCTGTGGGTGAACTCTCCTGTTGGCAGTGGCTTGTTTCCCCATGGCCTCATCCTTTGGCACCAACACCTTGGTGGCAGTGACCAGTAAGAGGGCCTGTGCCTGCCTCAGTGCCAAGGATGGGCACCGTCTGTGGCTCAGCTTTGATGCTGATTTTTACATTTGGCAGGTTGGTGTCACGTGACACCCCTTTGCATAGCAGCCTTTGCTCAGAGTGTCTTGGAGCTTGGTGTTCCCTGGACTGGAGAAGCTTGTTCCTGTGGCTTGCCTCAGGTGCTCTTTATTCTTGGACAGGCCTTGCCTTGCCTTGCCCCATAGGCATGATCAGTTTCTAGGGTCAGCCACTCCCCATGCCCTGGCTTGATGAGAACTATTGAGGTTTTTCTCCTGTAAGTCAGGGGAGTGGGGCCAGAGTGCGAATGTTCAGCCTGTGTCCTCATCTGTAAAAATGGGGATAATAGCTCCCTCTCAGCTTTATCTACCGATCCTCCAGAGTAGGACTAGCTGGAAATACTGGCATACGTGGCCATGCCTGCTTTTTCTTCCACATGTAATAAGACATGAATAGACATAATATAGTGGTGAATTTTATTTATTTTGTTTTGTTTTATTTCCATCGTCTTAATCATCTTTTATTCCCTGGCCTCTGGGATATGTCCAGACACTCATCCCAATGTGTGACAATTCAGAAGCCTCAAACACTGCTGCTAGAAGGAAACTTTGAATCTGCACACAATCTTCAGCTTGTTGAAAAATACCTTAGCTGGGCGTGGTGGCACAGGCCTGTAATCCCAGCACTCGGGAGGCTGAGGCAGGAGGATTGTTGTGAGTTCGAGATCAGCCTGAGCTACAAAGTCAGCTTAAGGCCAGCCTGAACTGCATAGTGAGACCCTGTCTCAAAAAGACAAAAAAAAAAAAAAAAAAAAAAAAAGAAAAATACCTTAATTAGCTGGTGGGGTAGTACACATCCATAATCCCAGTGATACAGGGGAAAGAAACTCCTAACCTGAAAGATATCTGGAATGACTTCATATTCTGTTTTTTGTTCGTGTGTTTGTTTTTGAGGTAGGGTCTCACCATGTAGTGTAATCTGTCCTTAAACTCACTCTGTAGCCCAGGCTGGCATCAAACTCATGGCAGTACCCCTCCTCAGTCTTGTGGGTGTGGGATCACAGGCATGTGCCCCCAGGCCTGGCTTCTGTGGCAGTAGATCTGAAAGCATCTAGCCAGTGGTAGGCACTGAGCTCACCACCACTCTGGGTACATCTCTCTCTGAGCCTCTCTGTGTCCCATCCCTCACCTCCCACCTCTTTTCCAGGTGGTACCATGGCCACATGTCTGGGGTGCAGGCTGAGGCACTGCTGCAGGCCAAGAGTGAGCCCTGGACCTTTCTGGTGCGTGAAAGCCTCAGCCAGCCTGGTGACTTTGTGCTGTCGGTACTCAGTGACCAGACAAAGGCCGGTGTGGGCTCTCCACTCAAGGTCACCCACATCAAGATCATGTGTGAGGTGAGGTGGCTATGCAGATGGTGAGGGGTGTTCTGTAGGGCTCCTGTCTGTGCCCAAGGCCTGGGCTGGGCTGTGGAAGGGTCTGGCTGGGCCTGGACCCTGGCCCAGGGAAGAAAGGTTGGGTCCTGAAGGGTTGCCCTGTTTGACACCTCCAGGGTGAACGCTACACAGTGGGCGGCTCGGAGATCTTTGACAGCCTCACAGACCTGGTGGAGCACTTCAAGAAGACAGGGATCGAGGAGGCCTCTGGGGCCTTTGTCTACCTGCGGCAGGTGAGGGGCTGGCATGGTACCTTCTTCCTCAGGGGTGAACTCCTGAGGTCTCTAAGTTGCTGCCTTGTGTTCATCTGGTGCAGCCTTACTACGCCACTCGGGTGAATGCAGCTGACATCGAGAGCCGGGTCTTGGAACTGAACAAGAAGAAGGAGTCTGAGGACACAGCCAAGGCTGGCTTCTGGGAGGAGTTTGAGGTATGGTATGGGACAGGGACTTCAGGGCTGGAACAGGTAGGTAGTTGGCCACCAAAGATGCTGTGCCCCTCTGCACTGGACACTGCTCTGGCCTGCTCATCTTACCTGTGGACACGTCCCCACCCCAGCTGGTGCTCACCACTTGTCCTTTTACCTCTCAGAGTCTGCAGAAGCAGGAGGTGAAGAACTTGCACCAGCGGCTGGAAGGGCAGCGGCCAGAGAACAAGAGCAAGAACCGTTACAAGAACATTCTGCCCTGTGAGTACCATCTACCACTGTCTCTCCCACCCATCTCCTTCCTGACCCCTGGTGTCCACCTTCTGCTCGGCAGGGTTTCCTTCTTCCAGAAGCCTCTTCTGGTAATCTCCCATCCCCTGTCACCCCCCCTTAGGAAACCTCTCTTAAGTCCCAGGGCAATTCACCCCTCCCCACATGTGGCTTCAGAGCCATGGAGCTTTGGAAACAACAAAGTCCTGCCAGCTTGGGAAAGGTCTGTCTGGGCTGCTGAGCCACTTCCCTACCTCTTTGTCCCCTGCAGTTGATCATACTCGAGTGGTCCTGCAGGGGCGGGACAGTAACATCCCTGGGTCTGACTATATCAATGCCAACTACGTCAAGGTCAGTGTTGCCAGTGGTGTAGCAGGAAGGGCTGGGCTGGGGAGTTCCCTGACCCTGACACAGCTGGGCCAAGCTGAAGCTGATGCTCAGGCTGGTGGGATAGAGCCTGGGGCTCAGAATCCTGGGACGCCTCTCTCTGCACTGACACCCAGAACAAGCTGCTAGGCTCTGAAGAGAACTCTAAGATCTACATCGCCAGCCAGGGCTGTCTGGAGGCCACGGTCAACGACTTCTGGCAGATGGCGTGGCAGGAGAATACACGCGTCATCGTCATGACCACCCGAGAGGTGGAGAAAGGCCGGGTAGGGCACAGCCTCGTGCTACTCTCCTCTCCGATTTCCACATTTCCTTCCCAAGGCTGCTTTAGCACTGTTAAGTGGGTGCAAAGGGACCCCAGAGGGTAGGACTCTGAGGTTTGTTGGGAAACTGGAGCTGCTGCACACTGACTCCCAGACTCCTGCTTCCAACCTTGGGCTCCAGCAAGGGAGATATGTTCAGTGTAGTATCTGCTTCCGTTTTTCTCTTTCTCTGTTTTGCTTTGTGCTGCCAGGCCCTCACAGGCTAGGCAAGTACTTTCATCATCCCTGAGCTCTGGCCACCCCAGCCCTGGATTGTGTTTATAGCTCCAGCCTGGTTTGCAGTCTTAGGCAGTTACTGGATGAACTGGAAGCTTCTGTGGTTGCTCAGATGTGGCTGCTACTGTGGCTGTTAGCGGGTCAGACAGAATCCCCATCTCCCAGCTCTCCGTGGGCTCAGGAGTGTGCACTCATCCATGGTGTGTCTGCACCCACGCAGGAACTCAGGACCCAGCGCAGGGTCCTAGGGACCCCAGTTCGGGGTTTCTGTGCCTCATCCCTGTTCCACTTTTCAGAACAAATGTGTCCCCTACTGGCCAGAGGTGGGCACTCAGCGTGCCTATGGCCCCTACTCGGTGACCAACTGTGGAGAGCATGATGCAGCTGAGTACAAACTCCGCACCTTACAGGTGTCCCCACTGGACAATGTGAGCGTCCCCAGCCCCTGCCCACTCCTGGAGTGGAGAAGACAGGGTGGAGTGTGGTGTGGGAGCATGGGGCACTGACCCTGTCTGTGTCCTTGGCCCAGGGGGACCTCATTCGGGAGATCTGGCATTACCAGTACCTGAGCTGGCCTGACCATGGGGTCCCCAGTGAGCCTGGGGGTGTCCTCAGTTTCCTGGACCAGATCAACCAGCGGCAGGAGAGTCTGCCTCACGCTGGGCCCATCATTGTGCACTGCAGGTGAGGGCCACGTCAGGTTCAGTGGCAGTGAGAAAAGCCGTCTGACCATGTCAGACCAGGGGGAGTCAGCTGATGCTCACCTCTGCTGGGCACGGAGGGGCCATGCAGTCTTGAAGACCCTGGTGCAGGTGGTCTGCGGGAGGCACTGGGCTCAGTGTCACCATAGTCTCAGGCCCTTGTACTCTGCATGCCGTCCTGGTCTCACTCGAGGCTTGGACTGTCTCCTCTGCCTTCCCTGGGCAGCACCAGGGTGGTCTCTGCACCCTCTGTGTCCTCCATTTGTACTTCTGGGGACTTTTTCTTTTATATATTAGGAAAGGGTCTACAGGGTGTTCAGGGTCTCACTGCTAGATCGGATTTATACTGATCTGCCTGTTTACAGCCTCCCAAGAGCTGGGATTACAGGCACTGGCCACTGTCCAGTCTCAATTGCTGTCTCAGCGTGCCCCAGGGGTACAGATGACATGGAAGGCCTGGGGATCAAACCCTGGCCCCTGAGTCTGCTTGCAGGCACTTTAATCTGCTGAGCTATTTGGCAGGCCTCTGGGGACTTTTTCATCACTCCTTCCTCTGTCTACCTTCCTGAGCTCCCAGAGCTGTCTAGGGACAAGGGAACTTTGTGTGATAGGTGGGGAGGCCACAGCTCAGCAGAGGTCCCACAGATAAGCTTCCCAGTGGGCGTCAGGATCCAGGCCAGGAGAAGCCTACGTAAAATCCATCTCTTCTGCTTCCCAGCCGTGTGTTCTTAACTCCTCTGAGGCCCAGATTTCTCATCTGTAAACTCAGGCTGGGGGGGTTGTTGTGAGGATCAGATTAAAAACCCCCACTGTCAGTGAAAGCTCCTGTTAGGCAGAGGCTGGGGACCTGGCAGCCTGCTGAGGCCCCTCCTCTTCCTTCTCCCTCCATGTGACCTCAGGCCTCTGGGGCCTCAGACTTCTTCCTCCTTTCCACTAGCAACTGTCTGTCCTCAGTCCTGAAGTGTGGCCGAGTCCAGAGAGGCCTCCCTGCAGTCTCAGGGGCCACAGGAGCCACCCTTCTGCTGTGTCCCCCTATTCATATACTTTGTGAAATCCCCAGGGCCTTTATTTAGACATTACAGGAAGGAAGTGGGTGAGAGATGTTATTTTTGACAATCTGGATTTGAAATTAGACAGCACCACTCAGAGCATTGGCTTGATGGGCCCAGACATGGGTAGGGCGGGCCAGGTCTATTCAGTCACCTGTTTGCCCAGGGGTAGTGGCACAGGGTGTGAAGGAGCAAGGATGTCCGGCAGCTGCATGGCTCCAACCTCCCAACCCCAGTGCTCCCCAAGCCCCATGTCCCCGGGCCTGCCCTTGCTTCACTGCAAGGTTTGAAGAAAAGGGGAAGGGAACATCTCAGAAGAAAAGCAAGTGTCACTTTCTTTTTGGTCCTGGGGCTGGAACCCAAGGCTGCTGAGCTGCACTCCTCACCCATAGAGCTTGGGAAGGCTGGGATGGGGAGAGCCTGGGGAATGCCCAGGACTGTGGCGGGGTGGGGGTCCTGGATCTCTGTGGCTGGGGGCAGCCACCAGTCTGGAGTGAGGAATCAGAGCAGGAGGCAGAGGATGGTAGTGCTGGAAGGCCTCTGCCTCTGTGCAGCAGCACCCCAAGCCTAGCCCTTGCCTGCGAACTCCTTTGCCAATGTGGAGGACTGGCTGTAGGCCAGGTGCACCTCTGCTCCGGCTGGAGCAGGGACCGGGTGCTTCACCTCAGGTGGCTGCAGCCCCGATCCCTGATGGCCCTGTACACTCTCTGTCCACAGCGCGGGCATTGGCCGCACAGGCACCATCATTGTCATCGACATGCTTATGGAGAACATCTCCACCAAGGGTGAGTGCTGGGCATTTGGGGAGTGGGTGCACAGCCCCAGGTCTCTGTCTCTTGTGGCCTCCACCTCCCCAGGGCCTGAGCTTCAGCCCCTGCCCCAGGGCTGGACTGTGACATCGATATCCAGAAGACCATCCAGATGGTGCGGGCGCAGCGCTCGGGCATGGTGCAGACGGAGGCGCAGTACAAGTTCATCTATGTGGCCATAGCGCAGTTCATCGAGACCACCAAGAAGAAGCTGGAAGTCATGCAGGTGAGTGCAGGGCAGGGCTGTGTGGGAGTGGGGTATCAGCCCTCAGAGCCCCGGGGACCACCGCCTTCTGTGCCTCTGCCCACAGTCCCAGAAGGGCCAGGAGTCAGAGTATGGCAACATCACCTACCCCCCTGCCATGAAGAGTGCCCATGCCAAGGCCTCCCGGACCTCCTCCAAGTGAGTGACCTTGCCTGCTGCCCCCAGCGTCTCTCGTCTTCCCGTTTTGTCCTCGTTTTCCCTCCTTTGATGGCATGGTGTGGAGTGGCTGCCGGTGCTGGGCAAGCCGAGCCTGCTCATGTGCACTGCCGCCCACACCTGCCCACCCGCACACCCGCAGACACAAGGAGGATGTCTATGAGAACCTGCATGGTAAGAACAAGAAGGAGGAGAAAGTGAAGAAGCAGCGATCAGCAGACAAGGAGAAGAGCAAAGGTTCCCTCAAGAGGAAGTGAGCTTGGCGCCCTCAGAGGTGGCCACGGTACAGCCCAGTGTCCCTGCCCAGGTCCTCCAGCCTGCTCTGACCCCAGCTCTGGGGTGCGTGGGTGGCCCTGTGTGGCCTTCCAGGCTGTTGGCAGACTGGCTTCGTGTTACCCTCCGAGGGTCGCAGCAGCCCTGACTCCCTTCCTCCTCTCTGCAGCCTCCCTGGCTCCTGCAGAGGCCTCCCTTGGAGCCACTTAGCCTTGGAGCCACTCAGGCCCTGCCTCTTCCACTGTAATTTAAAGGGCTGTGTCCCAGCCTCATCTCCCTGACCCTGTACATAGAGAGCCCTCCAAGGCCCCCGGCAGAGCCAGACCTTTCTGTTCCTGTAAATAAAGTTCATGAATCACCACGTGTGCCCTGCTCCCAGTGCATTCTTGCCCAGGGACTCTGGTGGGCAGGGTGGAGTGTTGTGCCATCTGGGGCCATGTAAACCTCGGCCTTCAGGTCAGGCTGACCTGGTCACGGTGCTGCTGTACACAGCATGTGACATGAGCCAGGTGCCATCTATTCTTCCCTTTTTTTTTTGTTGTTCTTTGAGACAGGGTCTCAGACATGTAGCTCAGGATGTCCTTGAACTCACTATGTAGCCCAGCCTGGCCCCAAACTCATGGTGATCCTCCTGCCTAAGCTTTCCAAGTGCTGGGATTACAGGGGTGCCCCACTATGCTCATTTTTTCCTTCCCTACCCTTTTTTCCCCTCTTCCCTCCTCTTCAGAGTTCTAGGGATGAAGCCAGGGTTCACCAATTGCTAAACCACTGAGTCACACCCCCAGCACTTTTCTTTGAAATGGAAAATGAACATTGAGGAACTCCACAGGAAATATGAACATGGAGTAATAGGAGAAATGTCCTTGCCTTCTTGCATAATTTCACTGCTGGCCAGGGAGATGGCTCAGTAGAATAAGCACTTGCCTAGCAAGTGCAAGAGTTTGAGTTTAATCCCCAGTTCTGGAAAAAAAAAAAAAAAAAAAAAAGACCTTACTAAATAAAAAATAATAATAATTTCACTGCTAATCCTTTGTTCTGTAGATATTTTCTATCTCACTTTTTTTTTTTTGGTGGAACCAGGGATTGAACTCAGGCCCTTGCTCTTACCAGGGAAGCACTTATTCCACTGAGCCATCTTCTGGTATTTATTTAGTCTTTTTGAGACAAGGTCTCATTATGTGTAGTTCAGGCTGGCCTTGAGCTCACTTTGTAGTCCAGGCTGGACCAACCTACCTACTTTTCTTCCTTCCTTCCTTCCTTCCTTCCTTCCTTCCTTCCTTCCTTCCTTCCTTCCTTCCTTCCTTCCTTCCTTCCTCATAGCGTACTTGACATTATGCAGCCACTATGCAGCTCTGACTCCTAGTGATCCTCCTGTTTTCAGCCTCCCCAGTGCTGGATTATCAGGTGTGCACCATTTGGCAGAACCAGGGATTGAACTCAGGCCCTTGCACTTGCCAGGGAAGTGCTTATTCCCCAGCTCCCCTTGAACTGTTTTTTAGGGGAGGTTTGTTTTTTTGTTTTTGGTACTGAGGACCAAACCCAGGGCTTCAAGCTTGCTAGGCAAGCATTCTACCCCTGAGCCAAATCCTCACCTTCTCCAACCTGTTTCATTATATTTTTAAAAGATATTTTGTGGAGTTTGGGATAAACTGCTAAACTAAGTTTGAGTTTTCAGATAAACTCAGACTGCTAAACTAGTACTATACATTAAAAAAAAATTGCCTTTTTTTCTTCTTATTGCTGGGACAAAATACCTGACACCTAAAATTAAGAAAGGAAGGCTTATTTAGCTCAGGTTTCAGTCCACACTGGGCTGGCTCCAAGGCAGAGTGACACATGGCAGAGGGCAGCAGTTCATGTGGCTGCAAACAGCAAAACAGCAAGAACAAAGGAGGAGGCGAGGCAGCTGCAGCAGAGGCAGAGGCAAGCCTCTCTTTTCCTTACACTGGCATCCAGGCTATCTGGCCCAGGGCAGGTGCAGCACTCACGCCCAGAATCCCAGCATTGGATCACAAATTAATCACAACCTCTAGAAGTCCGTCCCATGACTGCATGAAGCTTTGGGGGGGACAACTAGACACAAATCGTAACACTATTTTATTTATTTTAATTTTTATTTTATTGAAGTACAAATATCAATGGCAGTTTTAAGATACCTTGACAAGATGGATTTGATAAATTAATACATTGCAAACTGTTTTCATAATGTTTTAGTATCATAGAAGGTACATACATGACATTATACTTACAGACATTATTATAGCATATGTCTCTTATCAGTAAATTAAGAGAGTGTACCTGTTTGCGTATCTTATTTTTTATACCTGAATTACATCAATGTAACACTATTTAAATAAATTTAGTCTTTATTAAAAAAAAAAAAGAATTATCCTAATTCATTCACCCTCCCCAGAATTGTGGATGACAATAGCAGTGGCAACCATAATTCTTTGTGTGCTGGCCAAGTGCCCAGGCACTGTTTAGAGACTATAAGATAAATTCATACCAGGAACCCTTTTTATTTCCTGTGCTGGGTGTGGAGCCCAAGGTCTTAAACGCTAAACAAGCAAGTATTCATCGCTGAGCTACCCCCACAGCTCAACCCCTGAAGGTACCTTTGTCTTCCTCATTTTACAGTCAAGTAAACTGAGGCACAGAGATGATTTGACTTTCTCACGGTCACCAGACTTCTGGGTTTTAAGGCAGAGATTTTAATCTAGGCCATCTGACCCAGAGCCCCCTTCACCCTGGCAATACTGCAGGGTCACTCTAGAGTGATCCACCACACACCTATCTGGCTCCTGGATCCAAGCCCCAAGATTTTCAGGAAGTTCTAGGAAGCAGAGACCTAGCAGCGCCGCCCTCCCAGCTTCCCTTCCTGGGCACACGTGGAGCCCCCGTCCTCCTGTCTCTGTTCTGGGCATTAGGTCAGTTTATCCCAAGGGCTGCACCTCTACTTACTGCCGGGGTCCCCCAAGTAGGGGTGCTTAGCTGGCATGAGACACACCAGGGGAGAACTGACCTCCACTACCAGAAAGGCTAAAGCTAGGAAGGGTACATCCCAGGGCACAGGCCCAAGTGTCCACTGCTCTGAGGAGTGTTGGGGGTCCACCTGTGAGAAGTCAGGTCCTGTCCTGGAACTCAGAGACAGAGTCAGAAAACGTCCAAAACAGAATAATTACAGATAGGTATGGGGAAGGAGACAAACAAAGGGAGGGGAGAGCAGCAGGGGGTGGGTGCTGGGTTGGGCCACACAATAGCTCCCTGGAGAGGTGGCCCCTGGGGTGGGGGTGGGGCTACCACCAGTGGCCTCAGGGCCCCCTCTCCCAGCAACGCCTGAGCAGCTCTAAAGAAAAGCAGGTAGTCCCACCCCTTACCTGCTTTGGGCCAACTGGGACTTGGACTCCTGGAGTGTAGAGCACTGGATCCCCAGCACTCGGTGTGAGCCTACTCCTAGAGGGAAGGGGTGGGAGAGCACAGTAGCTTTAAGCTGTTGCCTAAAGGCCTGGGTGGGAGCTTGGCTGGGAACGCTCTGCTGGTGTAGGCACCCTGTTCGAGAGCAGGACCTACCTGACCTTTTCCTGCACCCCTCAGCCGTGCCCACAGGTTACTGGGCAGGGGCACAGACCAACCCTGCTGGGCTGACCCCACAATGACCTCGGAAATTCTGCCCTCTTGCTCCCGCTTTGGGCAGGATTGGCCAGACCAGGCTGGTCCTGGGGGCAGGACATGACAGCGTCTCTCTTTGTTTCTCAGGAGACGAAGAGAGAAAAGGCAGGTAGGAGGAGAGGTTGCCAGGAGAGGGTGGGGAGCACTGGAGGTGCCCGCGGCTGTGCTGGGAGGGAAGGGGTTACGGCAGCAGGGCAGCCTATGGCAGGAGGACACACCTGTGCACGCGGCGGCGGGCGGGGCCCAGGTGAGGCCTGGCTTCCCCAAGCAGGCAGAGAAGGAAGGAGCAAGAGTGGACCTGAGCGGGCTGTGGGCCTCCGAATCCGGCCCAGGTCGTTCGTTCTTGTCTGCATCCAGCTCTGAGGGGCAGATGGGCCTTGTGACAGGTAAAGGCCATCGGACAGGGGTTCTGGAGCTGAGGGCCAGTAACCTGCTGTCAACTGGGGGCAGGGACTGGCTACGAGGGTGGCAGGGGAAGGGGCCAGAGGCTGGGGATAGAAAGGCTGCTGAAGCTGTCCAGGCCTAGGTGGTCAGCACCTTCAATTGTAGCTGGCAGTGGGCAGCAGGACTCACCCGGAAGTGTCCATAGGGACCAGTGTGGGGGGAAGTGGACCTGGGCTTGCCAGCTGTAGAGGGCAGGCTGGGCAGGGGCCCTCGTCTTACCCTGCAGTGTTTGGGTGCTGGTTGGGTCTCTAATACTGCCGGGTAATGATGGAGGCCCCTGTTCCTGTGGTGCCTGTCACCTCAGGCCCTCAGCCTGGTTACCTGTCCCCACCCCCACCCTGGAAGCCCCTTGTCTGGGGCGGAAGGTGCTGTAGATGTGGCTGTGGGTTGGATGGCTGCCCACTGGAGGAACACAATGGCGAGCCTCTCCTCCAGCCAAGTGTGATTTGTCATCTCATGGGTCCAGAACTCACAGCTAATACTGAGCTTGCAACTGGCTCCTGGGCTCTCAGGGGCCTTGGCCACGATCCTTGTAGCTACCACTGGTCAACTGTTGCGCCTGGACTCCATGTTGGCTGGCTCTGGGTCCATCTTCCAGCACAGTGTTGGATGGTCTAATTGTGAAACTCCTAACACTGTCTGGTAAAGATGGCTCCCGGGTCAGCTCCTTCGGCAGTGACCTCCAGGGAGCCCTGAAGATCATGGAGGCCTCCTGATCAACCATCTCTGACCTTTACCCCTTTAGGTGCAGGGCGAAGCACTAGGAAGAGGGGAACAATGGGCAGGAGACAAAATGGCTGCCTTTAGAGCTCCAGCAAGACTTGGAAATAGACCTGTCCCTCAGGCACCTCCATTGTGTTCCCTTGGACTTGTCTTTTGTCTGTCAGTCTCTTCTCAGGCTTCTGGAACTCAGAAGAGCGGCTGCTAAATCTGCTTCATCTCTCTTTCCTGCCATTCAGTCCGCAGCAGGGAGAAATTAATGTGCTTCCTTCACTAAGCTAAGAAGCCGAAGATTTCCGCACTCCCTCTAGCCCTGTTAGGACCTGTCCCTTCTCGTGCAAGCCACTCTAATTCCTGGAGCAGCAACTCTTTCTCTCTTGGTTCTGTGTGTCTAGTCTCTCCAAAGGGCAAGGAACAGGACACAGAAATAGGGGTGTGTCCCGTGTAAGCACTGCGTTCCTTTCCTTAAGCTTCAGAGGAGGTCCTTGAGTTGCGGGAAAATTTTTAAACCTATAACTTCGTAATTGGTTGGCTGTTCCCTCCAATTAAACCTGCCCCATATATACACTAACCTATGTATGTGACCAATTATGGACTAACCCGTTATCGACTCATTTCCTCCTTCCTTTAAGCCAGCGCTGAGGTCTGGCGGGAGGGATCCCACATCAGCCCGCGGGCCTTAATAAAAGTTGCTTTCCAACTCCCTGGTGCAAAGCGTTTTCCATGCAGTCTGCTAGTTTCTGCAACATTTCCTGGTACGACGGCCGGGAAAACACTGCGGACCATTTGGGTCACCGGTGGGGGCCCCTGAGCAGCAGCAGGGACCTCGCCGGGCCAACGGAAGGAGACGGAACGCAACCTTTCGGTGCCCTCAGATGAGGTAGGACTGCCCCGGACGTCCCTCAGTCAGTCTGCCAGTCTCCGTCTCTTGGCGTGGGACGAGGGAGGAACTGATCACTCCTGTTACTCGCGAGGGTCGGCATAGTCAGTTTGTGTTTCGGCGAGCCCTTTGCCCTTTGGGATTGGGGGCTGCAGTGTTTTTCACTTACGTGCTTGTGCGTGAGTGTGAGATGGATTGGCCGTGCCTATGCCCCGACTCCGCACCTTCTCTGAGATCGATTGGCTGTGCCTATGTCCTTCATGGCCGCCAGAGGGAACCCTTAAATGCGAAAGTCGTTCTCCGAGTCTGGGACAAAGTAACAGGTTCAGGATAGAACGGTCAGCCTCTCAGTTCCCCAGCATTGATTCCTAGCCTGGACCACGTCAGACCCGCCCCCGCGTCTGCAGGCCTGCCAGGAAAAGGAACCTGCTTGCCCGTCCATAAAGTTCCAATTAAAAAAGCCTCCAAGGAGAAATTTATTCTGTCCTGCCCACCAACCCGGAGGAAGGTTTTTCTCGCCGTGTGTGGACAATCCGGCGACCTCCCAGGGCATCCACCACGTCAGCCCCTCCCAGCCCCGGCACCCGGTCCACAGCTCAGTCCTCACTGCCAGCAGCGGCGCCTCCTCCTGCCCTGCTCAGCCCGCCCTAGGGTCGGGCATCGCCTCTGCGCATCGGATGCCTCTTCGGCTTACTTGGGAGGCCCCCCGGGATCAGACCGGCCACCTGTCATGCTCTACCGGCTCTACTGATCTCACTGGGAAACACCACACCTCGTCATAGAGAAGCCTCGAGCTCTGACCGACTGCCTGGCCTCAGTCTTTCAGACCCATCTCCCTACTTGGGATGACTGCCAGCACTTACTTCTGACTCAGGTGTCCTTACCGAAGGACACACACACACTGGGCTTCAGAGTTCTCTCCAGATGTTTCCAGGTTTCGATTTACTCTGTTCCCCACAATCTTGCCTCAAGCTTCCCCAACTCGTCATGGGAAACCCCACTTGCTTCCTGGGAAGCAAGGGCTTTCCAAATGTGTCAGCTGACTGCACCTCCATAACCTGACCCAGCTCCTCACTTATGGCAAATAAAGGTACTTTGTGTGCTTTAGCGGGGTCTACTGCATATTTTCTCCACAACACAAGAAACTGGCGTTGCTTTCCTGGTCCAGGATCTCAATGTTTACCCTAGTGACTGGGGTTCTGTGGCTCACCCTAAATCCCACCAGAAATGAATTCCTTCTCATCCTGACTAGCAGAGCAGTAGCAGGTGGCCTAGCAATTAGGACAGAGCCGATATACACAACTAACCAAAAAATAGACTTTGAAAGCATTCAAAATTTTATTGATGCAGCTGGGCGTGGTGGTGCATGCCTATAAATCCCAGCACTCGGGAGGCTGAGGCAGGAGGATTGTTGTGAGTTCGAGACCAGCCTGAGCTACAAAGTGAGCTTAAGGCCAGCCTGAACTGCATAGTGAGACCCTGTCTCAAAAAGCCAAAAAAAAAAAAAAAAAAAAAAAATTTATTGATACCCTCAAGAAACAAAATAATTTTTTAGAGGGCAGGCCAGATAGTTCAGTGGACTAAAGTACTGGGATCTGATCCCCCTAGTGGGGTGATAGCCTGTCCCTGGGGGAGGGGGCGCTGAATGGGATATTGAGACTGGGTGGCGTATGCCTGTAATCCCAGCTCTTGGGAGGCTGAAAACAGAAGAACCACTGCAAGAGTCCAATATACTTAGTGAGACCTTGAGGACCCTATACTTTAAAAAAGAAAGAAAGAAGGATTTAGTTATGTTTATCCTGCAAAACCAGAGGTCTTTAGACCTTCTAGCAACTCAAAACTGGAGAACCCGTCCTGTTCTAGAGAAAAAAATGTTACACCAAGTCAGGAATAATTGGAGAAAACTGCCAGTTGCCAAAAATAGATTGGATGAGGTGGGTATGGTGGCACACATCCACAATCCCAGCAGTTGGGAGGTTGAAGCAGGATCGTGGAGTTCAAGACCAGACTGGGCTACAAAGTGAGTTCAAAGCTGACCTGGACTGCATAGTGAGACAGAAGACAAAAAAGCCTACACAAAAATGTTGCTAGTTTGCCTCGAGGGACAGGCTAGCCCTGTCAAATCACACTAAATCTTGCCTGGGACCCTGACCTCCTCACCCTTTCCTGTTCCATGACAAATGGCTCCCTCCAGTTTACACCTGCCCCAGAGACTAACCTATGTACGTAACCAATTATAGACTAGCCTATTATCTGCTTTTTCCTGCTTATAAAAAGTTGATGTTTTAAGTCAGCACTGATTTTTTTGGGAGCAATCTCACATCAGTCTGCCTGAAGACAACTTCCAAGTCCCTGGTGCAAAGTATTTTCCTTCCAGTTTGCTAGTTTCTGCACACTTGAGTTAGGAGGACCCCTGCTGCCAGTCTGGGCTACAGGAGGGCAGTGCCCACCTCTGGGGCCTCCATGCAATTAGCTCCTCACACCTGGTAACTGAAATCCAGGGTGCAGGGGGCCCATAGCAGGTAACAAAACCCACTGGGCTTTGAAGCACTGGGGTCCTTCAGCAGCTGCACATGATCTCCCCACAGATCCAGAGGCTCGTTACCAAGGAAGCCAGCTCCCCTTGGGGTTATCACATTTTTAGTCTGGCTCACCCAAGCTGCAGCTGCTCTAGCCTTAAAGATGTTGGTAAAAGATGGTTGGTCCACATGGGAGATGGTGAGGGTACAATTTGCCCTCACAATGTGAGGCTTGCTACCCCCAGCACAGGTCCCAGTTTGGAGCAGGAAGCTGGGCTTGGAAGGCCTAGGAACCCAGCCCCACGGACTAAAGACAGCCTTGAGGTGAATAGCGCAGGCAAGCTCCTTGCGCCCTCTGCTGGCTGGTAGGAGCCCACTACCTTTCCCAGAGACATGGAAACCTTGACTTCAGCTTAAGTAATAAAAGTTTATTGAGAATTCCCGGGGTGATGATTACTCCTCCCACCTGGAGGAAGGGTGCAACTGTAGGAAATCACTGAGAAATCACACAAGGTCCCAACCCCCTGGCTGACACAGGAGGAAGTCGGCCCTGAAGGTCAGTCTTGCATGGCCTCCAGGCTACAGGTGCAAAAGGACTACCACGTGGAACAGGCTGCCCCTCGAGATCCAGAGGAAAAACAGCCACTTCCTCGCTGAGGCAGAGTTTTAGGTGACCAGGCTCATTTCTTACCCTTGATGAGGCTGTCGCTGAGGTAGAGACAAAGACAGAAAGCTGGATTACTACAAGAGCCATTACAGGAGATGTGGGGAGCAGGCACACTGGGCAGGGACCCTGCAGAGGGTAGGATGGGCACAACTCACCTTCCCCTAAGGACACCAAGTCGTCACCAGGCGAGCAGGAAAACAAAGAGAAATGCACATGACTCACAGCCCAGGCCATGGCTTTTTCTGCCCCTGCTTCCCCAGTGCACCTTGGTGCCCTGGAGCAGCAGTTTCAGGGGTCCTGAGCAGGGATGCCAGGTATGTCTTTCACTGCTTTTTGATTGAACAAGTATTTGCAATTAAAGCACCTTTTATAGGACCAGATCAGTCCTATGGGATGCGGGACAGAAACTGGCAGTGGCCCCCCTTGTGCTTTTGGTTCAGGGCCAGAATGTCTATCACAGGTCGCATGCATGGCTTTAGCAAGCGTAGAACCCCTGTGCCTAGACTCGTGTTCCATGTGCTGTCACCTCATGGCACACACTTGCTCACCGGGTGAAACTTTCATCCTGGAGATTCAGCACGAGGTTGTCAGCTGTGAGATAGATTCGATTCTGTGAAGTGGCGATCTGTAGGGCAACCGGACAGATGTTCATTAGCGCAGCCCTCAAAGCCAGGATGGTAGCCGGGCATGGTGGCGCATGCCTGTAATCCCAGCACTCGGGAGGCTGAGGCAGGAGGATTGTTGTGAGTTCGAGACCAGCCTGAGCTACAAAGTGAGCTTAAGGCCAGCCTGAACTGCACAGTGAGAC
>PVKA01040496.1:0-12530 GCA_004027165.1 Ctenomys sociabilis | reverse complement strand
TATAGCATGTGGCATCTGGACAGTTAGGTCTTGGCCTAAGGTGACTTGGTTAAACTTTCGATGAGAAGGACAGTGGCTACAGCCAGCCAAATAGCTCAGTGGATTAAAGTGTCTGAAAGCAGGTGCAGGGGCCAATGGTTCGATCCCCAGGGCTTCCATGCCAGCCAGCCTTGCCCCCTGGATGTGCTGAGATGACAATTGAGACTGAACTTGGTGGCACATTCCTGTAATCCCAGCTCTTGGGAGGCTGTAAACAAGCAGATTACTATGAGTCTGATCTAGCAGTGAGACCCTGAACACCCTATAGACCCTTCCCTAAAAATACAAAAAGAAAGAAAGAAAGAAAGAAAGAAAGAAAGAAAGAAAGAAAGAAAGAAAGAAAGAAAGAAAGAAAGAAAGAAAGAAAGAAAATGACAGTGGCTGATATGATAGAACATGGACCAGTTTTTGCCAGATATTGTAGAAGAGCTTTTGTGTTTTCCTAGCAGGCAGCTTATTAATTAGAAATGCTGTGAAGAAAAACAAATGCTTTAACTTCTGGGAGGTTAAGTCCAGGTAGTTCAAAAACTGGGTTTTCTTTTATTTAAAGGCAAAGGGGGCTGGCTGATAGAATCCATTTGAAGGCAGAAAATGACATTTTTTTTCAGGTCCAGGTGGGTGCATTAGCAGACTGTGGGTGGCAGACCACTGAGGTAAGATATTTGGAGGGAAATTTTGAACGGGCTTTACAGCCAAGAGAGGGTACTGTCTGATGTGGGTGGGGGTGGTCTTGGAACAGGGCTCAGTTATCAAAAGAGTACGATTGATAGAAGCCCCAGGGTAAGATCTTCATTTATATTTCTGGAAACTAGTTTTTCAAAATTTTTAGGGTTATGATTATTAGGCATTTTATGAGCTGATGTAGGTGCTGTTTTTTCCAGTTACAATTAGACTTAATATTAAGTCTGGGACAGTGGACTCAAGTGTGAGAGAGGATTGTTATCTGCCAGGCGGGGTATAGGACATTTAAGCATGTACAGGAATTTATTTTTGGTAAAATATTTATTAATTTTGTAGGATTTGCTTCAGTGGAAATTTTTTGAGGGAAGTCTTTAGTGGGCAGCTTTAGTAACCTTAGACATGGTTTGTTGACTTTTGCCTCCCTCTCTGAGGTCTGCCAGGAGGGGAGTGGAGCACTGATTTCAGGCTTTATGGCCTCTGTAGTTATAGTCTGGAGAGGGCTGTGTTCATCCAAGTGTCAGGGTCCATCACAGCGGCGGGGACTTTTGATTTTTAACCAGGCGTGGGCTGCATTTAAAACATGGCGGTGTTGTTTAGTATTGGCTGGAAGCTGTGGTGCAGGAGCAGAGCAGGCCATGGTGGCCTTGCAGCTGGCAGCTTGGGAATTGATGAATGCAAGGAGGATGCAAGGAGGAGACAGGTTGGATTTGGGATCCTCAGGCAGAGTAGGACAAAGATTTTTTTTGGCATGGACTGAATCTGAATCATGAGCCTTTTACATGGTCTTGTAGGTTTGTTTTGGTGGCTAGGACAGTTCTTTTGTCATGAAGGACACAGAGGAGGAGCAAGGTGCGGGAGATTTTAGTCCTTTATGGCAACTGATACCACGTGAGCTGGCCTTTTATTTCAGGATTTCCCCAATAGAAAGGGCTTACGGGGGCAGCTCACCAGCAGAGGAAGGCATCCTTTCTGCATTTCTGACAGCAAAGAGATCCTGCCCAAGGAGATGAAGACTCGATCGTGCTGCTGTGTGGCTGGATGCCTGTTTGGGCTTTTTGTGACATTTGACAGCAGCAGGAATACTAGAGGCAGCACGCTCGATGCTCAGGCCCAGAGATGAGGTTTTAGTTGCATCTTTGGAGGAATTTTTGGAATTTTAGGATTGTGGTTATCTGTTCCATGCTGATGCAGGTTTTATTTTTTTTTTTGGGGGGGGGGAGGAGGAAAACAATTAAAGCTGAATGTACAGGGTTAAGCAAGAGCAAGGCCGACGGGCGTGGTATGAAGGAGATGCTCCTGAAGGCTGTAATGTTGGCAGAAGGGCAGCAGGCAAGATTCCCAGCTGCCACCATGACGGTAACTTTTTGGCAGAAGGATTTTTGAAGGCAGAGAGTTTATTTTATTGTTTACCTGGAAAGTCGCAGGTTCGCCCCTGACTTTTGCAATGACAGTGGGCTTTCAGGGGTCCAGTTTGATAGGGCTCGATTTGTCCTGTTTATTTAGGTCTGACAAGGTGTGACTCATTTGTCAGGGCCGACAGTCCAATTTTTTTCTTAGTTAAAATGTGGAACTTAGAAGGAATTGCTGACAGTTATCATGGATAGGTGTCTTGAATACTTCTCTCTCATTGCTGGGACAAAATACTTGGCACTAAAAATTAAGGAAGAAAAGGTTTATTTAGTTCATAGTTTGCGGAGGTTTTGGTCCATGCTTGCCTGCCTCCAAGCAGAGTGGCACATGGCAGAAGGCAGCAGTTCATGGTGGCAGAAAACAGCAAGAATGAAAAGGTGGGAGCAGTGGCAGCATCAGAGAGCAAGCCTTTCTCCCTTCCTTATATTGCATTCAAATTTTTGCCTCAGGGTGAGTATAGCACTCATAATCCCAGCAGACTCATACCCATAATCCCAGCAGCACTCACACCTATAATCCTAGCATTGGATTATGAATTAACCACAACCTGTAGAGGTATCCCCCAATGACTGCATGGGGTTTTGGGGGGACAGCTAGATCCAAACCGTGACAGTGGGCGTTAGATGACGCCATCCAACCAGGATATGTGTGCAGGCTCTGGAGGGAAGGGCTCCGTGGCCAACTGCAGGCAGTGGCTGGCAGGAACCAGTTTAATTGGCTGGCAGTAGATAGGTTGGGAGCAGGAAGTGAAACTACAGGTGAGGGCAGCAGCTTCAGCAGCTGGTAGACAAAGATGCCAAGGTGGAATTTTTAAGAAGAAAGGCATGGTCCTTTTCTTCTATTTTTTTTTTTTTCTTCTATTTTTTTTTTTTTTGAGATGCAGGAAATGGTTTGGTTTTATTTTTATCTTTAACTTTGTAAAAACTCCTTTTCCTGCAGTCAAGGACTGTGGGTTTTAACTAATTAGTTCCCATTCTATCTCCCTAAGGTGTATGCTGTGTACTCTTTAACAATGGCACAACAAAACAAATAGCGGGTGCCTGTCAGTGAGACCATTTATTTATTTGGTACAGGGTCTTGCTAATCAGCTTGGACTTACAGTGAAGATCCTGTCTCAGCCTCCCCAGCGCTGGGATTATATGGCTGGGATTGCAGGGATGCATCTGATTTCAGTGTCTGGCACTGCTTGGGCCAGCAGGAGATCCAGTGCTGGGGACTGAATCTGGGTCCTTGCAATTGCCATACTTTTTCCTGTTGAATGAGGGCACCATTTTGGGGGCAGACCACCACACTATCTCCCCAACCCATAAAGAGAGACCATTTAGACGCCCACCTGACCACACCCCTCGTGGAGACTGAGGTGTGACTTAGTTAAGGAAGGTGTGAGGCTCTGTTATACCATAGGTTGATTGCCAGAGAACTGCAAGTGAGGGCCCAGTCAGCCATGGTGACCAGTGTTTTCCAGTCTAGTGCACAGACAGGGCAGCCTACTGCCTTATGGTATTCATTTAATTTACTTATATATTTATTTAGGTATTTAGAGGCTAAACATCTCTATCCCTCTTTCCTTGTGGATGACCTTTACTAACAAGAGTTGATGAAACTCTTCTTGAACTGAGCAGGACTGACAGCTGAGAGACCGACTAGGGTGCTCTTGAGGGTTGTACTGGAATTAGACAGGCAAGTTGTGTTTTCTCCTGTTCGGGGGCTAATGTGAATAGCCCAGGCAGGGAGCCAACAGTCCTGCTTTGGACCTTGAAAGGTTTTAGGTTTTTGGTATGGCCTAGAAGCAGAAGTACAAGCAAGGGAGGAAAAGACCTTTATTACCATTGAGGAGGAAAAGGAGAGGATCAATCCAAGGGTGACGGGATGGGGGGAGGGGGGAGGATTCCTCTCACCTGAGACAATGGAAGGCTTAAGACTTTATGGACTTTCATCAGAGGTGGAGTTTGAGGGGCAGGTTTTGTGTATCAGCTTCTTTTCTCATGTTGCTAGGACAAAATACTCAACACCCAAAATTAGTGGCAACAATGGCCACAGAAAGCAAGTCTGTCTCCATTACACTGCATTCAGGCTGTTTGCCCCAGGCTGGGTGCAGTACTCACACCCTTAATCTCGACATCATTCACATTCATAATCCCAGCATCGGATCATGAATTAATCACAAAGCCTAGAAGTCTGTTCCATGACTGTATGAGTCATTAGAGGGACACCTAGACACAAACCATAACATTAGTGACATGTAAGGAGTGCATTTAGAGCTCTGTTGCTTGTGTGTGTGTGTGTGTGTGTGTGTGTGTGTGTGTGTGTGTGTGTGTGGAGGGGGGAAAGGTTAAAGGAAGCTATACTGAGGACAGGAGTGGGGAAGGAGGAGGAAGTGGTCATTACGAAGATAAGCTGTTGCTTTTGGGATTCAGCCATGTTGAATCAGGGCCATAATAATTTAGCAGTTTGTACTTGGGCCAGAACCTATCACTCCTGTCCTTTAGCTGTTGTGAATGGATGATGACTCTCTTAGACTTTTTCCTGCTGAATGGGGGCATCATTCTGGGGCAGGGATGATTGACAGGATGACGGTTTGCACCCACATGAAAGCTAGTGTTAGGGGTCTCAGCCAGGACAAGAAGTTCATTGTTAGTGGAGGCTCACATCCACGATTGAAGAAAACTTGAAAAAAAGTTTACAAAGGAAGGATATTATGAGAAGATAGGTCTTTATCATGATTAAAGACCCAGAAGGGGGCTCTGACATTCCACCACGACCATGGTGATGGGGAAGAGTATTAATTTCCTAGTTCCTGATGTTGGTGCTCTAAGGGCTTAGGAAAATGAGTGCCCTGGGAAATGCCTTGAATCTACTTAGAGCCAAGGGATGGAGCTGAGGCCAAGGCAGGTGCAGGATAATTTTGTGAGGTGGCCTTTAAAAGCCCATTTACTCCTCTTACAATAGGTTCACTGATTATGGCATATCTTGCCTTTTTTGAGTGTCTGTTTGTGGAGCTACCATCTATGAGCCATGGGTCAGTATAGGTGCATTATTGATAAACCTGATGTCTTGAACTATAGGATCCATTGGGTTTAGGTACAGGAAGAATGGTAGTGTTGTATGGCAAGTGGAAAATTCTAAGAAAACCTTTGATCAGGAGATGGGAAATTATAGGCTGGAGTCTCTATTGGTGTTTAGATACTATTGGATATTGAGAAACACAAGGAAAGGCTAAGAGAACCCTGACGTGAACTAGTACAGGGGTAGTGTGGGTGGCTTGACTAGTGACTAGATGTATCCCTGCGTATGTGGTAGACAAGGGAAGAGGGAAGATGGATGGAGGAACCGGTGGTGCATTGAGGTTGGGTATGTAGGATGAGCACTGTGAGGGAGAGCAATGTGAACGAGAAGTAGAGCTTTTGGAGAAGATCCCTCCCATGAGAAGCATGAGGCAGGTTGAGATCACAAGGAAATAATGAATGAAAAACAGTGTCTGGAGTTGGAAGGGAATGGGCCCTGTCTGAAGTAGCCATGTAGGTTGGTGGTCAGCACCCACTATCGAGTCTGTAGATATAATACAGCGACCGGAAAACTCAGGAAGAGCACTATATGTGGCCCTTGTGTCAACAAGAAAGGAGTGTCCTGCCTGAGATGTCCAGAAAGAGTCAGGGCTCTGACAAAGATTCCTCGGTGGGGACCCTGAGCCCTGTTAGTCTTCTTCAATAGCAGGCCAGCTATTGATAGATCTGGCTGCAGCAAGTTTTCCTGTGAGAGTAGGGGGTTGGATGACTTACCCACCCTCTCATGGACTGGGCAGTCACATTTCCAGCGACCTTCAAGCTTGTAGATAGGACCAGGTCCCACTGGTTACCAGACTGGAGCAGGCTTGTGCCCAGTATCCTTCTTTGCTGCACTGGAAACAAGGTCGAGGAGGACGTAGTGTGGCACCACTTTGCTTACATCTAAATTCACCTTAACAAGATCCTGCTTTGATGTGAGACCTAAATGTCATCACCAAAAACTGGCACCTGTGCATAGTTAATTTTTGTCTCTATTACTGAAGACATGGAAAGCCAGATTAAGTAAACCTCCCTATAGTATTTGAGAGTTGAGACTTGTCTTTTAAGCTTAGCAATATACTTAATTATTAAAATTTAATCTGAGTATTGAGTACCTTAAAGTATAAAGTGTAACCATAGAACTGTTATTTTTTAATCAACCATGGATGTTCTAGTAGGTAAAATCCTGTTATAGTGGACAAGTTATGTACAGTTTTACAGAGAAAATTTGACATCAATAGTCATATATAATAGTGTAGCATAACAGTCATGATGAAATCTCCATTTTTAGCTAAGCATCTCTAAATGTAATGGTATATACATAGCATATATATCACATGTTTTTGTTAGAAAATTATTTGACTGATAAACCCATGTTGGCTTGACATGAACTTCTTATTACAAATATTTGGAGCCATTGATTGGAAAACTGTTGACAAAGTTGCATTGGAATCAAAAGCCTAACAGGCTTTTCCCTATATTGGCAGTCATAAATTTATGCCTGCAGGTTCCTAGCTTTTGCAGCTTGTGGTAGATATCTGGGGCCGACTGACAGGGACTGAACCAGAGCAAGACATCTGTTTTTATTTAGTTACAGACTGAGGGAGGAATTAAGAATGTCAGATGACAAGGCAATGAAGAGGGGTCTAACTCTGAGGAGAGTGAAGAGAGTTGGAAGCAGGTTGTGGTATGGGGGGGCAGTGAAAGCTGAGAGGGATTGGGTAAGGGGGGCAGAAGTGTGAAAAGAGCCAAAAGTATTTAGGTTGCTTCACATGCCTGAGGGAGGGGCATGTCCTGAAAATGATAAAGGTTTTTAAGAATTTCTGGCTATTTGCTATTGTGATTACAGAAATTTTAAGAGCTCAAAAGTTAAATTTTAGTTTTATAGCCTCCTGGAGGCCAAGGGAGCCAAGATTATGAACCACGGCACCCACGCAGTGTGTCAAGGTAGAAGGACATGATGATGAGTTCTCTAGGTTGTTTCTTCCCTCGTATGTCCCAGACCTTGAACTGAAGAAATGCCAAAGAGAAGACAAAGAAAGTGTCTACAGGGAAGGACCAGGTAAAGGAAATCCTAGCACTTTACAGGTGTTTTCAAAGGAAAATGGAGTAGAGACATCCATCTGCTCTGGTTAGGATCAAAACTTCTCCAGACACACACCCAATGAACCATGAAATGCCAACTTGAATGGATTAAGAAGTGCCTATCAGATTAGTAAAGCACAATCTTATGTGTATCTGCAAGCACTTACAGGACAGCAAGCTGAAGGGAGAAGATCTACCTTACCTTCAGGTGGACCAAACAATAGGCTTAGCCTAGATGGAACAAAATGAGAAAAAAGAAGTATGCTGATTTTGGAAGAGCGTCAGTATTTTGAGTGTGTACATCATTTACTGCTTTTGCCTTTGCACAACAATCTCCAGTTTCTTTGGCCTTCCACTGCAGACTTGCACCAGTGACTCTACACAGAGATTCCAGGCTTTTGACTTTATACTGATGCTGCATGTTTAATCCTTCTTGTTCTGAGGGAACCATCCTCTTGGACTGAGCAGCTACTAGTACTAGGACTTCAGCAAGCAGCCAGCCACTGTATGTTCTTCTGCCTCTGATCCCACAGGTGGCCATTGTGGGCTCTGCTCCTGTAAGCCTATCTGATGAGCTTCCTTATATAACTATGCACATATTTTCTATCAGTTCTCTTCTTATAATACATCCACCTGTCAACATGGTGCTAGTAAAGCCTCACCGAAGCCTGGATTTTACTGCTCCTCAGCAGTATGTATAAATCTTCCTCTTTCTGGTGCATGGTATTGGAGGAGGCCTCATAGGAAATGGAGACTTTCACCATCACCAAATGGGGAGGAAGCCAACCCACCATGTAATCAGTGAGATCTGCTTGGGGGAACAAATGCATGTCCTTGCCCAGCAGTGGTGAAGAGCCCTCCCTCTAGCTCAGCCCACACCAACTTCTGCCTGAGCTAAGTGGTGGTGAGGTGGCACTTCCCTTCTCCCACATATGCTGTCAGAAAAGGTCAGAGAAAGAGAAGACTAAACTAATGGGTTGGATTATAGCTCAGTGGCTCAGCATCTACCTGCCAAGAGCAAGGTCCTGAGCTCCATTCCCACTACCAAAAAATAAAATAATATCCAGTCTTGTATCAGAAAAGCATCCTATTTTTAACAATAAATCTCATTAGAGGATCAGAGTGACTTCAAGCTGAATGAAAAAAGATCAATTAAAACACTAATAAGTATATATTAAATTGATAGTATATTAAGAAATAAAACTCATTTACGCATTGTCTACTGGAAACTCAAAGTAAAAGAATAGAAAGCATCATAACACATCAGTGAAATATCAACAAAAGTGACTACATTAATGTATAAAATAGCACGTAGGGAAAAGAAAATTACAGGAAATGGCATGTATTTGTATGGGAAGAAAATATTAGCTCATCAGGAGGATGTAGCAACCCTAAATGTGTGCAGCAAATTATGGCTCTGTAAAGTTTGTGAAGGGAAAATTAAAGTGAAGTTAAGGTTGTAAGGAAAACTAGACAAATCATAGGCATAGTGGAATATTTCCCCACTTCTCTCTAAGTAAGGGACAAAACAAAGAGGACAATATCAAGGATGTCAAAGAGGATATAAAAGGACCCTGAGCAATGTTTTCCAACAGCAAGATCTAATTCATGGTTATAGAATGCCTCCTTTGCAGTACTCTAGCAATAGGCTGAAAACACAGGCTGTGGGCTGGGAGAAGATAGTTGCAAATCATGTCTCTAAGAAAAGGCTACATCTAGGTTCCAGAACTTTGAACTTTCAAAGATCAAACAGTTCAAAAGCAAAATATCTAACCAGAAAGATGGGCAAAAATTTCAGAGACTAATCTACTGAGAAAATGGCAGATTAGCACATGAAAGGATATTCAACATCACCAGCCACTATTATCACTAAACTCTTAAGAAAATAAATAGAAAAATAATAAAACTCCAAACACAGGCCTGGAAGTAGAGTAACAGAATCGGTTACACATTATTGGCTGGTATATTCAAACGATATTACCATTTTGGAAGAGGTTTGTCAGTTTCTAACAAAAACTGCCCATAATCATACAAGCCCTAGTGATTGCTCACCTGGAAACTCATTTCAGAGGAATAAAGATTTAAAGGTTTATACAAAATAATATGTGCACACATGTCAAGGGTGACATTATTTATATAATAAAAGAACTGGGAAACAATACAGATGTCCTTCAACAGGTGAATGGCTCATTGAACTATGGTATGTCCATGCCATGGAATTCTGCATACCAATAAAAAGTGAAGTATTAATAAGCACAGCAACCTGGTTAGGACCTCAGAAAATTAAACTTAGAGAAAAATAAATTTTAAAAAGTCCTAGAAGTTTGTATGTTGTATGATTCCATTTATGTAACACCCATGAAATGATGAAATTATGGAAGTGGAGAATGAATTAGTGGTTGTAGAAGGGAAGAGGGTATACCTGTGAACAGAGATGTGAAGGATCTTTGCCACGAGGGAAATGTGCCACACCTTGCTGTCTCTGTGAGGATGGCCTGGTGTGGGCAGCAGATTATGGATCCACACAGCATTACTACTGAGTCAGAGCATAAAGGATGTGTTGTATCTCTCTGTGTGCTTTTTCATAACTCTGTGCGAGACTGATTTTTTTTTCTAAGATTAAAAAAGTATTCAGAAGGATATGTTGGTGGTGTGTGAGTGAGACCACCCAGGGCCGCCAGATCCTGAAACAACCCTGAGTGCAAGCTCAGCATGGAACCCTTCAGCAGAACTCCCTGCAAAGAGGCTAGACACAAGACCCACCCAGTTGATTCAGGAGCAGAACATCTTACCAGAGTGACACAAAGGGTTCACCCGCAAGGCTGCAGCAGGAAGAAGTGGAGCAGAGCAGGAGACGCAAGGCACACCCACCTGGAAGAGTCTGAAATTCCTAGATCCAGACCTGGTGCTAAGATAATAACTCTATCTAAGTTCTGCACCAAAGGTCAAAAATCAGTGGTATACAATAATGACAAAGAGAAGGAACAAAAAGCAGTCTCAGGCCCTGAGTCCACCCAGTGCAAATGCAGAAGACACTTGCATAGAGGAAACTGGACATCACACACCTGAAATCTCTGAAATAATAGCACTGGAAGTAAAGAAACAACTGCAGAAAGATATAGAAGAGATCAGATCAGAAATAATTTGTGAAGTAAAAAATGTAGTGATAACTATAATCAAAGAAGTACTAAGTGCTTCCAAAGAATATACTGATTTAAAAAAAGTAGCAGAATATAAAAATGATGGAACCCCTGAATAAGCAATATAGGAAAGAAATAGAATGTATGAAACAGATCCAAAGTGATATGCAGGAAATTAAAACCTCAATCACAAGCTGGCAAATATGTTTGAGTGAAAGTGAAAATAGACTTTCTGACCTTAAAGACATGATTGCAGCTAGTGAAAAAGTAAGCAAAGATTTCTTAAAAACAACTAGGATGCAGGAAAAAATAACACCTGCAAGATGATGCAAAGATGAACAATGTGAGACTAATAGGCATTAATGAGAAGGAAAGAGTCAATGCAAATGATATAAAAAGAATATGGGCAGAAGTAATAGCAGAAAACTTCCCAAATATGGGGCAACAATCTGATATTCAGTAACTGAAGCATATAGAATGCCAAATAACATCAACCCAATTGAAACCACTCTCAGACATATAATAATCAAGATCCCAGAATTTCAGCACAGGAACATACTAAAAGCTGCTAAAGAAAAGAAACAGATCACATTTAAAGAAAAACCCATCAGAATAATGGCAGATTTCTCTTCACAAACCATCAAGGCAAGAAGAGCATGGAGTAAAGTACTTCAAGTCTTGCAAGAAAACAAATTCCATTCCAGACTGATATACTTTGCAAAACTCTGTTTCAAGTATAATGGAGAAGTAATATACGTCCATGACAAAGAGCAACTAAAGAATTTCATGATGACAAAGCCAAGCCTACACAGACTACTAAATGATGTTCTTGAGAGCGAAAAAAATGATCACAACCCTATGAACAAGAATGGAAAGAACCCACCAAATAGGGCAAACAATTAAACACAGGAGAAAAGAGGTATTGTTATGGTTTGTGTTTAGTTGTTCCCCCAAAGCCTCATGTAGTCATGGGGTGGGGACTTCTAGAGTTTGTGATTAACTCATGATCCACTGGGATTATGTGTGATCCAAGGCTGGGATTATGGGTGTTAATACTGCTGAGATTATGGGTGTGAGTACTTCCCCCAGCCTGGGGCAGAGAGCCTGAATGTAATATAGGGGAGAGACAGACTTTCTATAGTTATTGTTATAGTTATTATTGTTCATTGTTGCATTGTGGTTGTTCAGCCACCATGAACTGCTGCTCTCTGTCATGTGCCAGTCTGTGTTAGACCCAGCCGAGTATGGACTGAAATCTGCAGTAACTGTGAGCTAAATAAACCTTTCCTTCCTTCATTTTGGGTGTTGGGTATTTCTCCCAGCAACAAGAGAACAGTAACTAAGACAGGTATACAATAGTAATCTTTCAATTATTCTTTTTTATACATCAGCAAAATTTTTCCATCAGCGCACTCTACAAATTGACTTCTCTTGTAACCTATGGGTCATGATGCCATATGGGTCTACAGGGTGGATTTCAAGGAAATAGCTATAGCTCAGTCCCACAAGTGACGCCTGGCCACAGTAGGTGTCATGGTCATGATCCATGTCCACAACACACTAGAACTTTGTGCGATATCCTATCCCCAAACTGTTGGAAGTGATGGTCATTTATTTGTCATTCCAATATTTATCTTATATTTTATTCTTAGTACTTCTCTGCTACCATGAAAACTTTTTCTTAGTTCAATTGTTTTGGGACATCTAATTTTTAATTAATTAGTATTTAATTTTCTGAATATTGCTTAATCTTAATTTTTGTTTGAGATTTATACTATATCTTTGAATTATAATTTATCTAAAAGACATCATATAATAACTTCTCCTAGTATTAGAAACTTTAAAAAGTATATTTCCATTTTCTGTTGACTTTATAGTACTTCTTCCCTGTCCTTTATACACACATACACACACATATATATGAAAAAAAATACATGTATAACCGGACATAAGATTGGAACTGTTTCATAGAAATCTTCAATGACCTTTGAAATAAGGGTTCATCTAATATATTTTATACAGTCTGCATAACTATCTTTGAGAGCTCTTTCTTGTTCATCCAGGAACATACTGCAATTTCTCCTACCTTTTGAATTATGCTCTTTGTTATTTCCTATATGCTATGTCTGGA
>PVKA01040495.1:0-18719 GCA_004027165.1 Ctenomys sociabilis | reverse complement strand
AATCAATGTCTACTAACCATTGGTCAACCACAGGTCTGTGTAGAAACTTCTTGAAACCACCTGAGGTGAGGATTGAAAAAGACCAGAAGCTGAGTGTAGTGGTGCAAACCTGTAATCCCAGAACTCTGGGTGGATGAAGCAGAGGGATTGTAAACTCAAGTCTAGACTGGGCAATTTAACAAGACTGTGTCTCAAAAAATTTTTTTTGAAATTTTTCAGAAGGCTAAGGCAGGAATTTGCCATGAGTTCAGTGCCAGTCCGGGCTACATAGTGAGTTCAAGGGCAGCCTGAGCTAAATATTAAGACTCTGTCTCAAAATAAATAAAAACAAATTTTTAAAAATCAAAAAAAAAAAAAAAAAAAAAAAACAAATGCCATAGTTAGATATGAACTCAGGAAGGTAGTAGTCATAAGGAACAGATGATCTTCTATTGCAGCCACCTAGTGATCCAAAAGTTTGGCTTTCTCTGCCTCCAGAAGTTCCAGCTAAGCCTCAAAATTGTCCTACACCCAGACAGTGACATTTCTCTGATCCTCTAACCTCCTCTACCTTTGGGACTCTACTGCCACAACATATGTAAGAGCTCAGTTACAAAATGAAAAGAAATTCTTTAAACACTGCAACCTGAATACAAGTGATAGGCCATTCTTTCTTCAAAGAAATATACATAATTTATTGTAGATTCAGATACCAGTGATTTTAAGTTACCTTATTCTGAATTTTATTTTTAATTTCTCTTCTTGGAAATGGGAATTAAAGTATGAATCAAAACAGTACCTGAAGCACAAATTTTTAGATCACCAGTTGTTCTGCTAATGAATATATAATTTTCAAGCACTACTCATAGAAAGTGTCTGGTAAGTAATGAACAGAAGTAGAATCTGTGACTACCAAGGGGCATTTTACAATATGTAAAATAAATTCCTAAAGTCAATATGCAAACTTGCATAACAATTAACATATATTCATTGTAGACAGTTACAAAAAACAAAAAGTAAATTATTATTATTGGTTAACTTCAAAATACAAATCTGTGAAGAAAGGTGAATCTTGTCTGTCTTATTTTTTTAAAGCAAATCCAATTTATACTATATTTTCAGAGATGTAAAAATTACAGAACGGATATTTGTATATTGACATTCTTGGTACTGTTATAGTTAGTAGAACAATCTCCCACTACATCAGAATATATAATGAACAAACAAACATTCTGGAACTCTGTTCAAATTTTTCTTCTTTTTAAACAAAAACAAATACTTTAATTTACTTCTTTTTATAGACAGCAATATTTTCATCCTTAAATTTTAGTTTAGCTCATCTAGATATACATATAGGTTCAGGCATATGCATAGAGATAGATTAACAAACATGGAGACAAATTTGGTCTTTGATATGGGTTGACTGATATTCAAAACTGTAAATAAATATCTTTGCATATACACAATTTGGTGCATGTGAATAAACAGAAACATTATAACCCACATAACTGGAGCACAGTGGCTTCAGTTTTAGAAACCCAATTCTAAGATGGAATGGCAGTGCTTATCAATATTAGTCCCCTTCATGAGAGGGACTCTGGCAAATTCTCTCTTTTTTTTATCAAAAGTGAGATTTTAAAACTCATTTTCTGTTGTGTTACTTTGATCCCCATGAAGCTGTTTATACTATACAGATTAAAGTCACAAAAGCAAGAACAATTGATTGTACCATCCCCACTGTCAAACTAAATCCTTTACTAATGCTGATGCTAAGAAAAAAAATCATACACTCCTGTGGGCACTAACTTCAACGACAGAGCTATGAAGTGAGAGACACACAAGGATGCTTCTCAAACTATGTAAAAAGAAGAATAAAAAGCTGCTATGATATTTTCTTAATATTTGAAAATTTTTTCATTTATCCATATGAAATATGTTTGTAACTTTATTATTATAGGTCAATATAAAGACATCATTATGAAAAACATCTAGTTTTTCTCCCTCTCCCCATCCTTTTAATGGTACGAAATTTTAATTACATAATGATTCAGGATGAGTTAACTCTGTGTATTGTTTTCTTTTTATGTAACTCATCATTCCAAAATACAAAGAATCTACAAATCATACATAATCATCATGACACTCTAAATAAAATAATTCTGAATAACTTTCATTTATTATTTTTTTGGTGGAACCTGGGATTGAACTCAGGTACTTGCCAGGGAAATGCTTATTCCATTGAGCTATCTCCTCAGCCACCCTGAATAACTTTTAAAGATATGTGACAAATATAATTAGTAAAAATGGATCCTTTATTCTTTTACCTTCTTTTGGCAAAAAAAAAAAAAAATATTCCTCAGTCTTCATGTTACTTCAAAACTTTCAGTTCTGAAGGAATTCTTACTGTGGAAGAAAAATAAAGTACAAAAGTACATTAAAAAAGGGTTTTACAAAGCAAAATAGACCAATAGATTAAAAATAGTTTGTTGTCTAACAGCTTGCCCCATCGCATCTCATTTATTTCATAGATGTCAAGAATGAAATTTAGAATGCCATTTTACACACACACACACACACACACACACACGCACACACACACCTGTACAAACTGAACATGAACACAGTGCACCATTCCTCCCCCATACTCCAAAATTTATAAATCAATAGCTCAATTTAATTTTTTAATTAAACTTTAAATCTGTATAAAGCTGTACTTTCTCAATGGCTTGGTCAATTTTCCATTTGCCATTGAAGCAGCATCAAGAAACATATGATAGGAAAACTTGAATTCCTCTGGTAGAGTTGAGAAACCCTAGCAATCGATATTGGCTGAGACTCAAGGGGTATGGCCAATGGTTTTAGAAAACCTTAAGTTTTTATGAGAAGAGTCTATATCATATAACTTACCCCCTGTCTTGAAGATGAGCTGTCTTTGGGACTAGAGACACAGTGTGGTGTTTCAAACACAGAGTTAAGCACACTTAATCAGACTAATCAGGGTTAGAGAACAAAGAAAGGTACTTATGTAATTGAACTGAATAAACATTTTTTTCTCTCTCCCATTTGATTTGCATAATTTATTGTATTTTGCCTGTTAGTCTTCCTAGCAATCTATGTGTCTCTCTGCTAATCATCAATTTAATCTACCTATCTCCATGTATACATCTATCACCTCTCTCATATATATATTTATATTCTATCGGTTTGCTTGTAGTTTTACATATCCAAATAAAGCAAAATATATCAGAAAAACCTTTGTTAACAGAGGATGCAACTATGCCCATCAAAGGACAAGCAGGCATATAGTGCAACCCCCACTCAAAAAAGCAAGAATTAGGATCACTATAGCTATTGGCTTTGTTTTACTTGTATTCTAATACCTAAAAGCCCTTTTAAGTAAATTCAAGACAAAGTTCCTACAAATTCTAACAAAGCATGGAACATTACATTTCTTTTCTTTAAAAGCAACGTTTCCCCTATGGTATTATCTCCTTCAGTAAGAGGGAACACCACTGAAACACTTCAAGAAATTTATCTGACTACACAATAGCACAATTAATAAAGAACATTTTATATATTTTATATTTAAAAACACAGATAACTAAATGCTACAGTTATTTATGCCACAAAAATTACATCAGCATATATATTCTGTTTGAGAGAGTTATATCATTTCAGAATAAATGCATCAAAGCAAAACTCACTGATACAAAATGATTTTTTCTAATTGATGTGAGCAGAGTCAGAAGTGTAAGTACAACCCAGATAAATGTCATTCTTAACACTAACAAGCACCTCAACACCAGAGCTATCTGTGCTTGAAGACAAAATTCACCATTTGTGCAATACCCTAAATATTTTCAAGTCAAGTGTGTTCCCAGCATCCTGCTCAAACATTTTCAGCTTTTTGTTTTTACCCCTTAACCCCTTCTGTTTTCTGTTTTATTGGCCAATTCAGGAACTGTTGAGGTATATCTCCTCAGGCATCACTTGGGCCCTTACTCCATAGAATGGAGGTTGCCCCACTGTAAATGGGACAGCCACCTCACTTCAACCTCACATCCCTCTGCTTGGCAAGAGGGGAGTTAAAGGTCTGTTCTCCCTCTCAGCAACTTGAAAGCAAGGACAATATGTCATTCAGCTTTCCTTTCTAGCACGTAATACTGAGCCAGGATAATAGTAAGTCTTACCTGAAAGTTAATTGGCTTTTGCATTTAAATTCAGAAAAGATATGACATGTTAGTTCACTTATATATTGAAAGGAAAATTTTAACTTCTTTCACCTTTTAGGTCATAAATTATAACAAGCATCTAAAGAACTTAGTAGTTCAATAATTATAAATGAGATGAGTTTTGTCCTTTCAGATCAACACAAAATGTATTTCTAATTCTTTAAGACTGGAAAAACTGCATGCCAGTGGGACTGTTTATCAGGTACTCTATTATAACATCCTCCAATTAGAAGACACTTTGGACAAAATGGCATACAACAGCAGTATGTGTGTGCTTCTCAAGACATAATGGTTCCACACCTCAGCCACCTTCCTTAATGAAGAGCTGTAAAACACATCATCAATCCCTATCATCTTTAACAGCCTCTTTAGAAGTTGCAATGATGTTAAAGCAATATTTTATGATCAGAGATGGCATTGAGTCCTTCGCTATTTATGTGAATCTTGCCCTTGACTGTTGAAGAGTTAATAACAGCTGAGTCTATTCTCCTAAAAGGCAAATGACTAGGGCAAAATGTCTATTTTATCATTCAGATTGCTCATTACTTTGGCTCATATATGTTGTCTTCTTCAGACTTGCCATTTCCATCTAACCCATAAACCATAAGCATGTGTGCACAAGTACACACACACACACACACACACACATCACACAAAAATAGAAGTTGCTCAAAAACAAGACAGCTAAGCTCTCCTTAAAATGAACACGAATTATGGGCCTCAGTGCCCCACATCTTTAAAATTACCATGATCTCAGTAAACCAAAAAAGGTGAAGAAAGCTATTTCCTTTGCAATAAAATATGAACTGTATGCAGCTTTTCATTTACAATTGCATTACTTGTGATCAACTTTTGCAATTTAGAGCTCAGTGAAATAAAACAAAGAATACTCTCAGCTCTCACTGAGTTACTGAGGCCGAGCAGGTGTGCTCTCAGCAGCAGAACGTATCTTCTGAGGAATTTCTACCTAGTCCAACTCATCATGCCTTTAATTGGCTCAAAATAAGGTAAGTGGGTGACCAGGCCTTAAAGGCAAAGTAGCAAATTAGATAATTTTAAAGTCTCTAATTTTTATTTTTATTTTTAAATAAAACCTTGAAGGCTTCTTTGAAGTCTTCACTAAATAGCAAGCTTTCTTTGTTAGTTTAGTTTCTTTATAAAGGGTCCCCTGGATGTATTATTTCCTTCATTTGTTCAGTCTTGAGAGAAGGTCCATGTCCAGTGGATATTGCTATTTCTTCATCTGCAATGAGACATTTAAGCCTCAGATACTTGCACTGATTCATCATAATCCTTAAAAGAATAAGGACTCAAAGTGGGACCAGAACCTGTGATGCCTTTCTCCAAGCAAAGATTTGCAAAGGTCATGGTTTCTATATAACAAAGTACATGTTTGCACGGAAAGTGGTAAATAGCACATAGAAATAAGACCCTCCCAGCACTAGGTCTGTTCTGCTCACATTTATTCATATTCTTCCCAAAACATCTAATTTAGTTCAGAGAGTGGCTTAGGCCCGAGGGAGCTTTTGGTTCACTAATGTTTAGGACAGTGAGCACTCCTTAGCCATTGAGTTTAATGATTCTTATTTTATGACTCCAGGCCTAGTCCCACCTCTCTGCAGGATTGCATTGTCCTGAAAAACTATTTATATGTACCTAGGGACTCCAGTAATGGGCCCATAAAAAATTCAATAAGAGAATATTTTAATCAAAATATGCTGTCTGACATCACAGAGTCACTGAATTCTCATTTCAAATGGGAGCACACTGCTGAAAAATGTTGATTGCTGTTTTAACCTCACTGGTTTCTAAATGCATTATGTTCATCCTCTGCTGTTGATGTCACTGGCTACCAATGTGTATCCTTAGAAGAACCTTTCTGTAGAATGGATAAAGAATCTCATATTATAAGAACACCTACCAGCTCTCCCAGCAGTGTTTCCAGAGAAGCAAGGGTATAATGATCAAGTGAATAGCATACAAAAGAATAATATATCTCTATGTGGAAAGAAATCTCCTTTAATTCTACCCTGAGCAACTTCCCATCCAAATTTCTTAAAACATCTTTGCAGTGCAGGCTGCAGGTCCTTTTCCAAAATGAATAAAATCCCCAACAAATACCTACAAGTAGGGATGCCCCTGATGCTTTCCTCAGGCATTTGCTGAGCTCACCAGAGTCTGCATCATGCCATAGATCACTCCAGCACCATTAAAACATTACAGGCTTTCACATGGTCTTGCAGCAATTAATCACTGCTTAACAGTATGTGCTCCTCTGTTGATGAAGTCGTTGAGAATATCTGCATGCAACCACAGACTGGGAGAATCTAGTATCTGCAGGTAATGAACCATGGCCTTGCGTTATACTCAGGCTAGAGAATATTCCAGTTGGCAATTAATACATTAGCAGTGAAATATTTCTTCCAAGGAGTATAAGTGTCATAGTTTGAAACATTATGTAAATCACAGAGAGATCTTATTTATAAATCATTCTGCAAATATTAATTTTCACAAAAGATTTCAAGGTGAGAGGTAGTGTAACATCAGTGATAGAAGCCATATGGCATTATGCAGCAAGTAATTCCTTAGAGGCACAGCTCACATCACCTATGCCTATATGTTCCTACTGCGACTCCTCAAAAATATTAACTAAAGAATATATATTAAATTTCAGTTTCAAGTATTTGCCATCAATAAAACAGGACTGCAGGATATGGTCTGCTAAAGATTTAACTGCCCTAAAGATATTTTGGCCAATACAAAATAAAATAAAATGAAATAGAGTGAAAGGAAAAGAGAGGAAAAAAAAAGAGATAAACTCACATTTTACATAAGTATGTAGTAGCTGCTTAGTAGTTAAAGAGCACAGTTACATGGCTGTCATATCCCCTTGACCCTGAAACTCTGTATAGCAGTTTATAGATCTTTTGTCAGCCATATGGATGAGTCACAGCCATTGCTTGACCAGTTTTCTTTCTGTGAAAGCCTGAGAGAATGTTTTCTCTCCAGATGACTCCGCTTAGGCACACTCTACATCATCCATCACTTTCCTCTGTGGCCCCATAATCTCTTTGAACAGAAAACGGGGGACACCACTGAGTTACACAAACCTGTTTTGAAACTGTCACAGAGCTACTTCTTTCTCAATAAAGTAATTATAAAAAATAACACAGTGAGTAGTAAGACCAAATATGTAGAAACCCATTAATGGATTTCTCAAATATTACGCAGTCTTTCTCTTATAAATATTTATCTTGCTTGTCTGATTCAGATGATATACTCAAGTACCAATTAGCCTACCAATAAAAGACAAGACTTAGAAATGTGAGGATTTATGTAAGGCTGTTGAGCTCTGTGCTATTTCACTTCCAGTTCAAGTTGTTTATCATTATTGTATCTCATTTTTAAAGTGCTGAAGATTTTTTTAATAGAGGCTTTTGAAATTCGTATGTAACAAGTACCCTAGAAGGAGAGTACTCCACTTGTGCTGGAATACTGCTACAAGCATTCATCAAATCATTGAGAATTTTATATCGCTAGAGCAATGTGTGTTGCTCCCTTTTTTTTCTTTTCTAAATAACATGAAATAGTGATAGGGAAAAAAAGCATTACAAATGATACAAAATTTCATTAAACAAAGTAATAGGAATTCAACAGTTGTTGCTATATTGCATAATATTATCTTCAAATTACCAATCCCTTGTTTTTTTAAATTTGTACCAAGAAATATAGGAAAAATTTTAGAAATGATCAATTCACTTTCCATTCTCTACTCTTCACCCTCCAAGAATTACAATATCTTCAAACAATTAAGATAGTTTCTTATGGTGCTATTTTATGAGTAATTAAAATTATCATGCTCAAATTATTTAGCATTCCACCTCTGCCACCCATTTTCAGCCTAACATTATATGGATCCTGTTACATTAAAGAAATAAATACAAAATCATTTTGCTGTTCATCTACATAGCTTTCTACTTTTCCTGACTCTGACTCAGGGTTTTAGTTATCAGTTTTTAATCCTACCAGGAAGATCTTCTGCTTCTTAAATGTTGGAATCTAAAAGTATCCATTCATTCACTTTTATGCATCGCTGATATTAGCTTCATCTTGGTACATGCTGATCATAGGACAACAAAAATCTCTGAGCAGGGGAAAATGAAGATCTAGTATTGAACAATAATGTAGCATTTTTAAAAGAAAAATTATCAATCAAAACCAGAATTCCTCTTATCTTAAGAACTAGAAAAAGAAGAAGGAGATAAAGGAGGAAGAGGAGCTGGAGGAGAACAGCAGGGGAGGGAAGAAAGAAGAGAATGCAGCAGGAGATAGAGAAAGGAGAGGAAAGAAAGGGAAGGGGAAAATCTTTCAAAGGAATGAGATTTAAGGATTTCCCAGTCTATGAAAAGATTTATGAAGTTAGCATAGGAAAAAAGCAAATCAGAATAATTGCAGCTAACGTACCTGAGCTCTGTGTTACCTTCATAGTCCCAAATATAAGATTCTTTAAAAATAACTATATCTATTAAATCCCAGAAGAGAATAGTTTAGCCTAGGTTCCACCTTTAAAGGAGACCTTCCTTTGCTTCTCGCTCTGTTCCTCAGTCCCAGTGCAGTCTTTGCTGTCTAAGAGCAGTCAGTCAACCTGAAACTTTCTTCAGAAACAAAGTTAGAAAGGGATGATTTGTTCGCGCTATTGAGACTTCTCACCAAGAACTGCTGCACATCAAGGGAGCCACTTCCCATGTGGTCATTTCATGCATGTTCTACTGAATTTTCTGTGCTCTTTGAACCCTAATTCAGAATTGAAATTTCATTTTAGTATGTGGAGTTGTGGAAAACTCTGTCTCCATATGTGTTTTTGCTTGCTTAAATTACAGCGCTTTAGATGCTTGGTGTTTTTCTTGGACTTATTTAAAGCAGCAAAAATAACCTTGCTGCTACAGAACAGATCAGAGAGACTTTCATTCCTGTACTCCAGCCTTGACTCATCTAACCTAATCTTTTGCCCTGGAAAAAGATTTGCACATCAGGATCTGCGTCTCAAGCCCGCCTGGCTCAGCAGCCTGGGGTTTCTTTCTCTATGGCGGAACCTCTCAGTCCGATCACTAATTTCTCAAACTGACTTTTCTGTGACACTCTGGCTTGGAGTCCAAGTGTGTTGGCAACCTCTTCTAATGCAGAGGTCAGGCCACATTCTTTGGCAATGCAAGGGTAAATAAAAGTTACGTGCCTATCAGAAAATCAAGTTTCAAAGTAAATATAAGTTTCTCTCATCGTCTCTAATTGTCACTTGCCATGGATGTCAGACTGACAGAGTAGCAGAATCTAATTTCCTTGTTTGATTCACCATGAAATTAAACTGAACTGACAATTTTTATTTTCACCTGGCAAATTCCTCAGACACTATTTAAATCTAGCTAATCAAGTACACTTATCTGTTGCACACACTCATCACTCCTACTGCACCTCTGACTTGCAGTAACCCACTTCCTGGATGCCCTCCGACAGCTGAATGTTGGATTACATTTACAGTTTTAGAAGGTGTAAAAGAATGCATGAACATAGTCAGCCAAGGTGCCAGCAAGTGTATCATGTTACAAAATTACTACTGAAAGATGAAAAAGAAAAAAAATATGAGTGAAAAACAAAACCCTTGGACTATCATACTTCAAAACTCCTGCCAGTCAGATGGTTTAGTGAAGGCTATGCTCAGTAAAATAGCAAAAGAAAGTCTGACATTAAACGAGATTTAGGAAAAATGTGCTTAATGCCTATTTAAAACATAAACATCACTATTCATATATAGTAAGTCTTATAGAAGGAAATGCCAGATGTGCATTTGTCTGATGAGGTGGAACCATCTGGCAGTATGGGGACAGCCACTAAAAAGAAACTATAATATGAGTTTTCAAAGATAAGGGAAGGTTCACAACCCAGAATCACTGTAAAAGGTCTCAGTGCAAAGATTTATGATATGCTATAGCATGAGAAATATGCAGTTCATCACTTAAGCATTAGCAATTACCAGCATCTCTGAAGGAACAGCTTCAAAGACCATTGATGAAGGTAGGAACAACCATGTGGACCTCTTGATGCAGAATCCACAGGGATGAACATATTAGCTGGACTAGCAGATTTATCACATCTTCAACTCTGAACATCCCTTAGGATACAGATCTCTAAATTGATTTAGCACAGGTATGGGTCTGGTCTTTCTCTACTCTGAAACTGAAAGTCTATGCATTTCATACAAGCCCCAAGATGTTCTCAAAGAAGAACAGAGACACTGGGTGGGTTCCACATTTTTGACAGAAGCTATATTTTTCCATATGAGAAGTGATTAAGAGCCATATAAGAATCTATTTAAATATGTGGTTCAATCCTTAGAAAAATGCTCCCAATGAATAGCTGCCATGTTATATCAGATAGTATTCTTGGACTTCTCTCAGTGTTCCCCGGGGCCGGGGCCAGCACAGCAGGCCAGGGTGGGGAGGAGATTGCACTATGAGGCCCTGTGTCTGACCAAGCAGGCGCTTTAATACACTGAGCTATTTGGCCAGCCTGCATTCTTGGACTTCTTGAAGCCCTTAAATTAACTAAGCTTAATATCAACTATAATTGTGAAGCATCTCCTACATGCAAGACTTTGTGTTGTCATTTTAGAGACATCAACACACCATTTGACAGAGCCTTTTCAGGTCTAGAAGGAGAATCATTAAATTAAAAGTGCAGGCCACTCACTCTCAAAGAAGTTATATGAAATTGCTCTTGTAAAAAGCTATTCTAGTACAAACAAACAACTGCAAGCAGGAGTATCGGAATGGTAACTTTAATTCAGAACTTTTATTTACATTTTCTGACTGATTGTTTAAAGGAAGTCAAACAGACCTGTTCACTTAATCTACGTAACAATTATATTGTAGAATGTCTATTTGAGACTGTATTTTCCCCTAATTATTTTTGCATCTAACATACAACCTTCATTTCCCTTAAGCCATAACAAACATGTACTTCAAGTCACCTTGTGAAGTAGGATGTGCAAAAACTTAGATTTGTTTGCACAATTTGAATCATTTTATGTCCTTGGAAAGAGACATTATCTTCAATTAAAAATGTGGAAAGCTAAGGACCTAAATAGCTCACCCTTGTTCACACCTGGTAAAAGATAATTTAGAATTTACTTAGTCTGAATTCAAAGGCTAAATTCTCAGTCACCTCCCTTTTACACACCTAGACTTCAGTCTAAGGATCATTACTAAATAACATTGCTATAAAAGTGCTGATATGAATTATTTTACTCCCACTAGTATAGAAGAAACAATTGAAATGTTGACATTAGACACACAATAAAGAATCCAAGTTTATGTCAGGGTAAGAAGTAACTTTAGATGGTACATTATTCAGATATTATTCTATTCACTGTCAAGGGCAGCTCATTCCAAAAACTTTCATCTAGTCAACCAGTCCCATATATCATAAGACTTTGTGTTTTTCTATCATATCATAAAAACATTTTTAAAAAAGACTCAAAGAGAGTCTGAGCTCTAGGGTCTTTTTTTTCACTTCTTCCTAGTAAATATTGGCTAATGAAAATTGCAGCCTTTTGATAATAAACCAAAAATGTATACAAAATAAAAATGGATAAATGGCGAAAACAGAACAGAAACCTGCAAGCAAACATTGTGAAGAGGTGGCAGATGATGGGGAAATTGAAGAAAGCAGAGACTGATTAGCTGGAGCAGCAGCAGAAGGTGCAGAATTAATCTGAGGAGTTGAGGAAGATGAAAGAGATATGTAAAAGTATAAAGGGGAGAAAGCAAGGGAAAAAATAAGTAGTGCAAGGTGTCTTCTACTCAGTGCACTAGAGATCATGGCCAGGGTGGGAGCAAAAAGAGGGCTTTGGCAAAGCATTTCTCTGAAACAAAAATCACTCCCAAGATCAAACAGGAACCATTTGATAATAGTAATACAAACAAGAAAAAAGAGCCCACAGGACATGTTTTCCCAGGAACCTGAATGCTAAGTCATTAATATTATTTTCTAAAAACATGTATAGATATTGAATGTGAAGTTCTAAGAAGAATTCCATATTAATCATTCAGAAATAAATAATGGTAAGAACTTTACCATCCATTGGAAATACTGATACATGAGCATTCTTGCAATTATATTTTTTCTATTTTCTTTTTTTATTCTTCCTTCCTTCACTTTTATAAGTTTATTACCCCAAGAAAGTTTGTTTGACACCTAGTAAACTGAAGATATGAAATTGAACAGAAAGAACTGCATCTGATGGAAGGCTCAAATTTCTTCCAGTTAAATTATGGGGCAGCCACAGGATGTGTCAAAGATGATCATTCATGTGCAATAAAATACTGTACCATGGAAAGGAAGCAAGAGAGCAGAGAGGATGCTCACAGAGACCAAGCAAAATAAAGAAACCAAAGAAATATCTCCTTTTAGCAAGTTGGAGATGAAATGACAGCAATAATAATAAGTGTATTGGCTCTCCAAAGGAAGGGCAAAGTCACAGAACATGAAGGCAGATAGATGTAGATCACTCTTTAGAAAATTTCAGACCTTAACATGATAAGTAGCTTGTTCTAGGATCTAGGTCAACTCTTTTATTCCATAAGAAGTTCTTGTTACCACTACTTCTGCTACTATTCCAAATAATAGCATTAACTGAACAGCCAAAATAAACAGTAAGTTCAGGAATGGGGTTAATTTAGGTTCTGGTAGGAGCTTCTTCTCCTTCCAGACTAGTAACAATGCTAATAATCAACTTTTGAGAATCACAAGTTTAAAAGAACAGGTTTAGATTTAAAACAAAAATAGATAAAATTGTGAAGGGGTCCAGAGTTCCAAGTAGAGAGAAGTAAAGGCTAAAAGTAGACGAAGCTACAGTAGAAGAATGTCACAGGAGCATCCATCAGCAGACAGTGATAGTGAAGGCACAAAAGAGCATAGCTAAACATGGGTGGAACAGAGGAAAAGGGTGTTGCTGCCCAGGTAGAAAGCATGTAGGCTTTTGTATCCAATCCCAAGTAGCAGTATGGACTACAAAAAGGGCTGGTCACCATCAGGACAATGTGGAAAACTTCAGGACTGTTGAGAAGACCAACAAGTATGTATTTATGATAAATCACCTTCAGGCCAGCAAGATAACTCAGCCAATGAAGCACCTGCTTAGACAAACAGAAGGCCCACGGTTTGATCCCCTGCACCACATGCCATGCTGGACCCAGCCCCCGGTGCACTGAGCCTGGCACCAAGACCAGGCACAGTGGTGCATGCCTGTATTTCCAGTCCTGGGAGACTGAGAACAAGAGGATCCTTATGAGTTGGAACTGCCTAGTGAGACCCTGTACCAAATACACAAATAAAATAATAAATAAACAAACCACTTTCTACCCTGAAGATGATTAGTTAATATAAATTATATTCAAATGTCACATAAATGGACTTTTGTCATTAATAAAGTTTACTTCCCATTACCGAAGAAGTGCTTACATTCTAAAAATTACTCTGAAATGGACAACAATGAATCCTCGTTTGCTAAGAATATTATAGCCAAGTGCCACATTCTGTGTGGCTTAAGCAATGAAACTTTATTTTCTAATGGTTTCAGAGAAAGAAATCCAAGATGAAGGTGTCAGAGGGTTGATCGTTTGATACTGCTTTCCCTGGCCTACAGAAGGCTGGTTTCACTTTAGGTCCTCACCATGTCTTCTCTCTACTCATATCAGTATCTTAAGGAAATATAAGCCATATTACTTTAGAACCCACCCTAAAGGCCTCACGTTGAATTTATTGACCTCTTTCTAGAACCTATCTATAAATGCAGTCATTTTCTAAAGACACCCCCTGTGTCTTGGAGGTCACAGTCAGCCCCTACACTAGCAAAGTTTCAGCCTTTGTCAAAGGCTTCTTCTACACAGGTCAACATGCTATCTTGCTCACAACAAAATTACAAACAGTACATCAGTGTGAGGGAGGGCAGAGGTTTTGTTCATATTTGTTGAATGGGAGGTTTTGAACCACCTCTCCATTCTGTTCTGAGTTCTGGATTCAACTTTCATTCTTGCTTTAGTAACAACTCACATTGAAAATAAATTGAGAGTAGGGATCAATAATCCCTAAGGAGAAGGTGCATGGGGTGAGGTACCTGGGGTTTTGATTGGCTGGCTAAAACACATGACATAGGATCACATGGTAAACTGCTGGTAATTTGAGGGACTTGGGTTCTAGATGTTTTTCTTAGTCTACAGCAGAATGCTCTCTCAACAAATGGCAATATCATTTTCATACAGTTCTGGACAAATTTTAGGAAATACAAAACTCTACATATATGTTTCAAATATTTAGATCATAAAAATATAATCCCATTGGCTTCATTTAACACAGATCTTGAAGCTTCTCATATCTTCTTTAAATTCCTTGAGTATAGTATTTTTCTTTGGGATTCTATTGGATTGGGTTTTCCTACCTTTGGGATACTTTTTCTTCCTTTAATTAATTTGCTGCTATGGACAATAATTCTGTCCAGTTACTTCAGTCACTAAAAAATTCCATTTCTGTTGCATTACCTTGAAGCAGGAACTTAAAATGATCAGTCTAAATGAGAGTGCTCCAAATAGGAAGGCTTTTGCAAAGTTTGTGTGGAAGACATTATTTTACTCTACTCCCTGTGTAAAGAAAAGTCCAACCTGCTCTGATTCTTTGCTTATTAATAGCATAAGTCATACAAAAGGTTAAAAAGTCATTGTTGCCCTGGTATTTAATAAAGAATTTGAATTAGGTCATACAGAAAAATTGCAATAATCCTCTGAGAACGTATGATTCATTTCTCTGTACAAAGACAGAAATTGAAAATACAATTTTATAATGAAAAGAATCATTGCCTCTGGCCTGCATATGACACTGAAAATAGTTACAAAACTGACCAAAATCAGAAGAGTCCTACACAGAATATGTTTAGAAGCTGCATCCACTTTGATGGATGATAGATTTGATAGATAGATAGAAAGATAGATAGATAGACACAGACAGACAGACAGACAGATAGATATAGATATATATAGATATAGATGATATAGATATAGATAGACAGATAGATCCCCTTCTTTTAATCATTTTTTTTTTTTTTGTGCTTTCCTTTCCCTTTGTGCTTCTTAGTCCCTCGGTATCGCTTGTTCTGCTTTTCACTATCAATTTCTTTGCTTCTGTATTTGTCTCTCCACATTTTAGGAGTTGTATTTGGGGGTACAGGCTCCCCCTGTATCTCTTTCTCTGCTTCTCCATGTCTTTTTATTTTTACTTTAAAGAGAATAGGAAAATAATAAATTAGATATTAGAAATTAGATACATAATTTCAAAACAAAATCAAAGATGATAAGTATTCAATGGTAGTTGTTATACTGCACATTATTAGCTTCAGTGTAGTTACTCAGATTGCCAGATATAAGCATGCAAATTGGTCAAAGTAAAAATTTGAAGCATTAACTAGTACCTTCAAAAAACTGACAGAGATTAATAGTACAATCATCTTAGCTCTCCTGTGTATGTACAAACTTGGTAATTTCCCTTCCTCCTTTCCCTTTATTTTCTTGTTTTCCTCATTCCAATTGATTATATTTTTTTCTGCATTTCCTTCCCTTCTATGTCTATTGTACCTTTCAGATTTTATTTACTCTTTTAGTTGCTTATAGTAGAGAAACAAAAAGATGTTTACACATACTGGTTTGATCTATGTCATTTATGAGTGTAGGCTTTATTTGCATGCATTTGCCTACAAAACCCTCAAGTATATTTACACAGCTGGGTAATACATCATTGTACAAAAATACCACATCTTTTTTATATATTCCTAAATTAATTGACATTTGGGTTGTTTCCAAGATTTAGTTATGACAAATTGTGTTGCTATAAACATGGGTGTACGTGTATCATTGTAGTATGATGTTTTCAGTGCTTTGGGAAAAATACCCAGAAAGGAAATAGCTGGGTTGAAAGGAACTTCTAAACTTGTTTCTGAGGAATCTTCACACTGATTTTCACTGAGGTTATATCATACTACACTTCCACCAACAAAGGAGAAGGGTTCCTTTTTCCCCAGCATCTCTAGCATTTCTTATTAGTTGATTTCTTTATGATAGTCATTTTTTTCTGGAGTGAGATGCAATCTCAGTGCTATTTTAATTTGCATTTCTCAGAAGACCGATACTGTCTAACCTTTTCACATATTTATTTGCCATTTTTGTTTCTTCCTCTGAGAAGTGCGTATTTAATTCTGATGCCCATTTTTTAAGCGGGTATTTGAATTTTAGAGGTCTGATTTTTTTTTTATTTCTTTATATATTCTAGATAGAATTCCTTTGTCTGAGTGACTGTTAAGATCTTTTCCCAATTTCAGGGTCTTCTTTTCACTTAGTTGATGATTTCTTTTGACATTTAGAAGCCTCTTAAACAGATGGTATCCCAGTTGTTTATTCTTTGAAGTATTTCCTGTGCAATGTGATTTTTGTTCATGAAGTATTCCTAGGCCTGTCTTCATGAAATCTACCTACTTTCTCTTCCAGTAGATTTAGTGTTTCTGTTTTAATGTTTAGAACTTTAATCCATTTTGACTTTAGTTCATAGTGATAGACCTGGATCTGTTTTAGTTTGCAGCATGTGTAAAGCCAGTTTTCCAGCACCATTTGTTAAAGAGGTTATCTTTCTTCCAGTAGACACGTTTGGTCCCTTTGTCAAAGATAAGGTAGCTCAGTGTGTTTGCAGTTGTGTCTGCATCTTCTAACCTGTTCCACTGCTCTTCAGATCTGTTTTTTGCCACTATGATTTTGATTTTATTATGGAAACTTTGCAGTACAGTTTTTTTCTTTTCATACTGGATATTGAACACAGAGGCTTGTATTTGCCAGATAAGTGTTTATTCTGCTGAGCTATCTCTCCAGCCCTGTGGTACACTTTCAAGTTAGAATTTCAGGAATGTTTCTCTAGATCTTTGAGGTATGCTCATGGTATTTTAATCAGCGTTCATTAATTCTGTATAACAATATTGGGAGTATGGACATTTTCATAATATTACTTCTAAAATTCCTTTTTTCTAAAATTCATTCTGATCTCTTTTTTCAGAATATTGTAATTTCCATTGCATAGATCTTCTATTTCCTTTGCTAAACTAATTCCTAAGTATTTCAGTGTTATTAGATGTTATTATGAAGAGAGTTGTTGGTTATTTTCCCTCTCAATGAGTTTGTTGTTTGTGTAGAGGAATGTTATTGATTTTTGAGGGTTGTCTTCATACCCTGCTATGCTACTAAATTTGTTTATTAATTTGAGAAGCCTCTTGGTGGATTTTTTTGGGCCTTTCATGTAGAGTATCCCATCATCTGTGAATAGTGCTAATTTAAATTCTTCCTTTACAATTCTTATTCCTTTTTATTCTCTGTCTTGTCTAATGGATCTGGCTAAGGGTTACAGTAATATATTGGACAGGAGTGGTGCTAATGGACATTGGTGTTTTCTACCCTAGAGTATAGCCTTCCAATTTTTCTCCCTTTACAATAACATTGGTTGTTGCTTTTTAATACATGGCTTTTATCAGATTGAGGTTTTGGTCATGAACAAATGTTGGAAATTGTCAAAAAAAATTTCTGCATCTATTGAAATGATCACATGGTTTTTGTTTCAGCTTTGTTGATATGGTGTATTGCATTTATAGATTTGCACATGTTGAAATATTCCTGCATCCATGGGATGAATCCCTCTTAGTCATGGTGCATAATATTCCTGATAATGTGCTACATTCTATTTGCTAATATTTTATTGAGGAATTTTTCATCTATGTTCATTAGGGAGATTGTCCTATAGCTCTCTGCTTTGGTTGGTATTTTTTTTCTTTTTGGTATAATTGTAATACTTGCCCCTAGAAATGAGTTAAGGAGAATTTTTTTCTTTTTCAATTTTGTTGAACAGCTTGAGGTATATTCACATTAAATCTTCTCCAAATTTCTTGTACAACTCATATGTGACTACATTAAGACCTGGACTTTTCTTTCATAGCAAGTTTTATTATTATTATTATTATTATTATTATTAAATTTTCAATCGCATTAGCTAATATTAGGTTATTTGGAATTTTTTATACTTTCTTTATTCGGTTTTGGTAATTTGTACATATTTAGAAATCTGTACATCTCTTTTTTATTTTCCTTCCTACAAGAGTAAAGATATTCCAAGTAGGCACTGATAATCTTAGTTTCCAATGAATGTGTAATAATTTCACTCTTTTTATTCCTTATTGCTTGAATTTGAGATTTTTTTCTTTTTTGCAATGAATTTGGGTAGGGATTTATCAATTTTGTTTAATCTTTCAAATAAAAAATCATTTGATTAGTTCATTATTTATATTGTTTTCTTCATCTCAATTTCATTAACTTTTGCTTTGATCTTTATAATTCCTTCCCTTCTTTGGGCTTTGGATTTGATTTTCTCTTATTT
>PVKA01040494.1:0-18718 GCA_004027165.1 Ctenomys sociabilis | reverse complement strand
TGTTTTTTTTTTTTTTTTTTTTTTTTTTTTTTTTTTTTTTTTTTTTTTTTTTTTGTCTTTTTGAGACAGGGTCTCACTATGCAGTTCAGGCTGGCCTTAAGCTCACTTTGTAGCTCAGGCTGGTCTCGAACTCACAACAATCCTCCTGCCTCCGCCTCCCGAGTGCTGGGATTACAGGCATGCGCCACCATGCCCGGCTCTGTTGTCCTCTTATTTGTGATGTTCCTGCCCCAAACCCCAAGTGGCTAGAATTACAGGTGACTATCATCACCCCACGTCTAAGATAGAGGTGGCAGGAAGTACCCAGTGTACTCCTCATCTCTGCCCTAGACAAATACATAATGTAGGTATGAACTTAGCTGGGAATGTAGCTCAGTAATACAGCACATTGTTATGGGTTCTCAAACAGAAGCCAGACCAGAGTCCAAATTGAGAATTTAAAATGTGCCTTTAATACCGGGCTCAGGGCCTTCCTGACTTCTACTCATGCAGGAGAGAAGACAGAGAAGCACACCAAATCACGGAAACTAGGGTTTTTAAACAGAAACTACTCTCTACTTAGCACATAAACATATTTTAAAATTAATCATTTGTAACCTACCAACTCATACAGGCACAATTCACAGGCTAACTTGACAATAGATTGAGTACAATATCCAGATGAACTTTTTTTTGAATTTTAACAAAACAAAATTATTAGCTACATTTCTACACAGATCAACAAGCAGTAAGTCCTAAACTTAATTATCACTGGTTATATATGGGCTGACTGTCTTAGGTACATATACATCAACATGAATCACTCTGACTTAGGTTACTACAATTTAACACATTCTGAGGTTATTAATAATCTATACAAATACTATGTCCTGTTTAATAAGGTCAGTTATAAAAAGAACTCACCAGTCTTAGAAGGAATTCCCCAGATATGAGGGCTTAAGGCTGTAATTTTTAAACTACTGAGTGGTCTTAAGCACCCTGTTACTAATTTGCAGAAAAGATCTCAATGAGTTCAAACTCCAAGTAACCCATTATACACATGCCTAGCAATTGCAATGTCCTGGGTTCAATTGCTGATACCAAAAAAAGAAAATGGGAATAAGCTGATCGAGGGAGGAGCTGCTGTAAGATAATTTGGGCTTAGATTGTGGCAAACACATAAAACAGAGCAGTGGAGGTTATTATTTGTTTATGTCACCAGTCTGGGTAAACTGTCAAGTGTTACACTGTCAAGCACTATATAGCAAGTCCTTGGTCAGATATAAAAATCCTCTAGAAAGTGCTGAGTCACTCCTGATGGTACCAACCAGTAGCCAAATCTCTGCACTCTGACTAAGGGCTGTGGGCTAAGTGGAGCCTTAAAGAGTTAACAGATTTACCACAGCCTGCCAAACTGCTCGCTGACCCACAGTTCCTCAAGGCCTAATACTGGCTGGAAACCTAAGGAGAGAGTTTGGGTTCAACCCCAGTGAGTGCCTTACTGGTTTCCAGGCCCCTGGGCCAGGAAAGCCAAAGAGCATGGAGTAACTCTGAGCCTATGAAGGTACTGGCAATTAAACAAGGACAATCCAGCTTCAAAAGGATGAGGGGGTTAAAAAAAAAAAAAAAAAAAGAACATGAGGCAGAGCAGTTGTACAGGACTGTCATCAGGTAGTTCCTTTAGAAATAGCTCACCCTAAACCTATTCCAGGTTTAAAGTCCCTCTTGCTTCAAGATAAACCAAAAATGGTGCCAAATTCATTCAAAAAGTGAGGGGCGGGCTGGGGACATAGCTCTGTAGAATAAGCATTTCCCTGGCAAGTGCAAGGGCCTCAGTTCAATCCCTGTTTCTGCCAAAAAAAAAAAAAAAAAAAGAAAAAAGAAAGAAAGAAAAGTGAGGGGCAGTGAGGTAACAGAGAAATTGGCTCTGCAGTGCAAACCAAAGCAGAAAAGTTAACAAAAATAAAAGTACACCCTTAGCAGGGCATTATGGCACATGCCTACATGTTATCCCAGCATTTGGGAGGCTGAGGCGGGCAGTTTGTTGCAAGTTGGTGGCCAGCCTGAACTCATACTGAGACCCTGTCTCAAAATGACACAAAAGAGCACAATTTGATCTGAGAAACAAAGCAAAAGGTGGAGGAGATATGCAGTTGGTGAGTTATACAGCAGTTATGCCACTTGAAACACCATTGTCCATTAGTTGTTTTACTTGATCCTAAACACACATATCATAAATAGTTTTTTTTTTGTGGAACCAGGGATTGAACTCAGGCCCTTGCTAGGCAAGCATTTATTCTACTGAGCCATCTCCCCAGCACCACATAAATAGTTCACAAGGAAAATAACAAGTACAAAATATCACTGAGAAATTTTCTTAGAAGATTGGTTCTAGAACTCATAAGAGATCATTTATACCAAAGGAAAAACAAAACTGCCAGTTTCTGCCCAGGGAACTATACAAAAAAATCATGGAGCACACTGGTGAGTTGACAGGTGAACAGGCAGGTGCAGCGTCCTGAACTACTATGACAACAGGAAAACAAAAAAGATGTCAACTGTGCCGTACAAGAAAGGAGAAAAAAAATATACTATTGTAGCAGAAGATGCTCCCCCCCCCCAGTATACTTCAGTTAGTTAGTTGCCCAGGTAATAGTTTTAATTACAGTTCCTGCTAGGGTGTTTTGTTTTGTTTGGTACTAGAAATCGAACTCAGGACCTCATGCTGGTTAGGTAGGTGTTGAGTCACTGAGCTAAATCCCTGGTCCCCTCCTGTTTCTTTCTTTCTTTTTTTTTTTTTTTTTTTTCAACCAGGGATTGAACTCATGCCCTTGCTCTTGCCAGACAAGTGCTTATTCTACTGAGCTATCTCCCCAGCTCTTCTCCTGTTTCTTTTGTTTCTCAGAAATGACTGCCTGGGACTGGGAATATAGCATAGCGTCTGTCTGGAAGTGTGAGCTCCTCAGTTCAATTCCCAGTATCAAATAAGAAGCCCTTATATTGGATTCAGGGATATAGCTCTGGCAAGTACAAAATCCTGAGTTTGACTCCCAGTAACAGGAGAGAGAGAAAGAGAAAGAGAGAGAGAGAGAGAGAGAGAGAGAGAGAGAGAGAGAGAGAGAGAGAGAGAGAGAGAGATGGCTGGTCATTGTGATGCATAGCTGATCACTATGATCATATTTTAAGAATCAGTCCCCAATTGAGAAGCCATTCTGTGGCTGATCAAGTCCAGTCCCTGTCACAGATGCTGTCCATGGGGTTCTCAGATGAAGGTGAGCCAGCTCCTGAAAACAGGAACTATGATATCAGGGTTGCACTGGACACTATCTAGTAGTCCAAGCACACATTGCCACTGTGACATGGCCCTGGCCTGGGCCTTCTTTCTCATCTCCTACTTGTGTTGAGGTAGCCTAGAGCAGTAGGCCCACGAGACTCACTTTCTTAGTGCCCTTCCAGAATCTTGGGGTGGGGACAAGCCATGGGGTAGAGAGCAGAGGGTATGTATGGGTGACAGCAAGGCCCCCCTCTGTCCCCATGCATCACCAGCAGCACAGACCTGTCTTGCCCATGGCCTTGTGCTTTTCCTTTTTCATAAATGACAGGTCATATGGACACCAGTTGATGCTGACCATCACTGCCCGTGCATCCAGGGGCAGGGAGGTCCAGGCCAGTCAGTTTCCTGCCAAAAGTGGCAAGGGGCTCATGAGAAAAAAATCACCCAGAGGGCTCCTGCCAAGTCACTCTAGTCTCATTTCTAAATGTACCAACTGCTCTTAAAATAAAGAATCCCCTAGCCGGGCGTGGTGGCGCATGCCTGTAATCCCAGCACTAGGGAGGCTGAGGCAGGAGGATTGTTGTGAGTTCGAGACCAGCCTGAGCTACAAAGTGAGCTTAAGGCCAGCCTGAACTGCACAGTGAGACCCTGTCTCAAAAAAGACAAATAAATAAATAAATAAATAAATAATCCCTCTCCAGCCACCCTGTTCACTGATTTGCAGTCATTTGTCATTAAACAGCATATATACTTTTTTAAAAATGTATTTGGTACAAGGTGTACAGGGTCTCACTACATACATCGGACTTGTAGTGATTCTCCTGTTTTCAGCCTCCCAAGTGCTGGGATAACAGGTACAGGCACCACATCCAATCTCAAGCACCTTCTCAGCATGCCCCAGCGACTAGGCTGGCACGGTACACTGGGGATCAAACCCCGGGCACTGCGCTCTGCCTAAGCAGGCTTTTTAGCTTGCTGAGCTATCTGGCCAGCCCACATATATACTTTAAAAAACAAAAAAGAAATAGCTGGACATTGTGATGCATAACTGGTCACTGTGATGTATATTTTAAGAATCAATCCCCAATTGACAAGCCATTCTGCCTCTGTATTTTCTGCTTACTTATCCCACAAATCCTAGAACACCAGAGATTGGGTCTGACATTTTGAGGAACAACTGATTTCTAGTCAGTGCCCATCCAATATAAAATAAATATGCTTCCAAATCCTGAGTGTCAGGCTGGGGAGATGGCTCAGCGGAATAAGCACTTCCCTGGCAAGTCCAAGGGCCTGAGTTCAATCCCTGGTTCTGGAAAAAAAAAAAAAAAATCCAAATCCTGAGTGTCACTGCACTATCAGTAAGTGATACTTGTGTACAGAAGATGATGTTTTCACACGTGAAGACTACCTTAGGTGTGACAGTTGAATTATTTCTGGGGTGGACTTTTGTTTCTATTTACATTGTAGTTCACATGGGTTTTATTTCTGAGTTTATCTTTAGGTTTTGCGAGCAAGTAGACAGCTGATGGGAAAATGTTGATGTTTATCCTAAATGTGTAATTAATACATATGAAGAATTTAGTACTTTGCTTTATTGATATTTTATGTTCCTATTAACTACAGATTGTATAATATGATAAGAACCTCCTGAAAAAAACAGCTAGACCAGCAAGATGTCAGTTTTATCCTACAAAAAGGTCAGAAAAGCAAAACACATGTGCTGTCAGTATAAACAAGTGCTACTTGAATATGGAATGTGCTGTCACTGAGAGTGAAGATTGCCTTAGGTATTGATGGGTTTCCATCTATATGGAATTCCGCCAAGGTGATGATCCAACATGGTGTGGGGCCCCAAAATGACAACCCATCCTTCCCTAAAAACCATTATTCACTGGGTCACCCACAGTTGTCATGTCTGTGCCAAGACCTTTCCTCTGGGACACTTATGTCCCCTTTCTTTCCCAACCTACCAAACTTCATGGACACACTCCAGGAGAAGACTGGCAGATAGATTTTTACACAGATCCCTCATCATAAGACCCATAAATATCTTCTTACTTTTGTCTGCACTTTCTCAGGATAGACAGAGGCCTTTCCCATTGATCAAGAGACTACAGACATAGTCTCTAAAATTCTTACACAAGAGATTATCTCCTGATTTGGCTTACCCCAAAATTGTCCAATGGGACAATGGACCAGCTTTTATCTCTCAGATTACTCAACAGGTATCCTTGAGTCTAAACATCACTTGGTATTTACACATATCATACCACCCATAATCCTCAGGAAATGTAGAAAAGGCAAATGGTCTTCTAAAAACATACCTCACAAAACTCATCCTAGAACTACACTTACCCTGGCTTCATTTTCTTCCCTCAGCCCTAACCCGACTCAGGGCACTTCCTCAAGCACCTACTTTCCTAAGTCTTTTACAACTCCTGTATGGTGGTCCCCTCCTGCTTCACAACTTTCCTACCTCACAAAATCTGCTTCCCATCACTGACTATTATATGTAATTAGTCAGTGCTGAAAGAAACCACAAGAAGACCCAAAAGCTATATTCATCAGATCTTCTAATCTTTTCTTTTGGCACCAACTCATAACGTACAACAAGTGGCGCCCAACATGGGGCACAGAAGACAACTAGGGGCAAGACAGGCCTGACCACATGGGAAAAGTATGCCCAGAGTAGGAGAGACCACCAGGAAAAGCTCTGAGTAATGGGAAATTCTATTTCGGTAAAAAATGAGTATGTCTATAACCCAATCCTCTCCTTTCTTAGATACCTTTTGGGATAACATGTGATCTCTGTGTCCCACAACCAATAGATAAGCTCTTCACAAAAAAGGTTCTTAAATTTGTACTGTATCCTAGCCTGCCACTTTCCCACTTCTCCCACACAGCACTACATGGGGACTCCAGACTACAACCCAGTGGGTTATGATGCTGGCTTATTCCTATTCCTTCAAAAGAAAAAACAGGTCTCATCTCCCCTTGTATCTCTCCTCTCCCCACTTCCAACACCCCTCCCATTCCCCCATGCCACCTCTCCCTCTCCATCCTTGGGCTTCTCTCTCAAGCATATAGCACTCTCTAATTTCTTTATCTCTGGTACTGGGGATCAAAATTAAAACTTGTGTTTGCCAGGCAGGTGCTTATGCCATTGAGCTGTATCCCCAGTCTTCTTTTTCTTTTTTTAAATTTATATTTATTTATTCTTTTTACTCTTTCCAATTTCTGAAATCTTTTGTTGTTGTTTTCTTCTTTTTTTAATTTTAATTTTTTCAATTTCCCAAATCTAACAGAGTGCTGGCTTTGTGTCCCATATCAAAAGCACCTGCACATGGCCTCCCCATACACTGGAGTGGCTCTTACCTGACCTTCCCTTCACACCCAAAAGTCATTGGTCTTCTCTTCATCCCTAACAAACACCACTGGCCTGCCAACCTCATGTGCCTTGTCTCAACTTCTCACAATTTCATTCCACTGGGGCATCTCTCTCATTGTAGCCAAAATACTACCTTCAATGGCTTCTTCTCAGTCTTCCCCCAAAGGGGCTACTTCATTGGTTGCCACATAAAGCATTGCCCATACTTACTTGCCTCCCTTTGTCCAGGGACCTGCACCTTAGTCCTCTTAGTCCCAGCCCTAACCTTAAACTCTCAAGACTCCATAGAGGTATCCCTCCTACCCAGCCACTGGCCACACTACCCACTAGGAGGTCAAGGGCAATTCACACACCTGTCCTCATTGGTGTGGGTGTCTTTTCTGCCCTCAAAGCCAGGTTAGGAGCAGGAGGAATTGGAAACACAGCTTACCTTTATTAACAGTTCTCTCTTGATCTTGCCCTCCAACTAGAGGATGTAGCCATCTCTGTTGAGTCTATCCAAAACCAAATTAATAGCCTGGCAGCAGTCTCCAAATCCGACAAGGTACCTGCGTCGTACTGGGGGAGGAATGCTGTTTTTTGTTAATGAATCAGATATCCTCATGGACAAGGTAAAAAAGATTAGAGATTATGTTGACTAAAAATAAAGAGAAATGGTCCAATCATCTGCCCCCTCTTGGTGGCAGTCAACCCTTGGCTTCTGGGTCCCTGTCATCTTTCCCATCCTAGGTCCCCTCACCATGATCATTTTGTTGGTCATAGCACCCTGTCTTTTTAAGCTTTTTTTTTCCAGGATTTCTTGAATCTAGGATATAGGCCTTTACCACCGCAGCGCTCTACCTCCTAGTCCAACCCAGCAAGAATTTGTCCCCCAGCTCCCTCTTCAGATTGTCCTTGTAATTTCTGGTGGCTGTTTCTCTCCAGCAATAAAGGCTCTTTTTCACCCCAGGCAGGAAGCTGAGGCAAGAGGATCATTGCAAGTGAGACAAGCCTGGGCTACAAAGTGAGCTCAAGGCCAGCCTGAACTGCATAGCAAGACCCTGCCTCAAAAAGGCAAAAAAAAAAAAAAAAACACTTTTTCATCTCTGTCAATGTGTCTCTCAAAAACATCAAAACCTTACAGGCATGACAACTGAAGTAAAGATTTTCTTTTTGTAAAGTTCTATTGGTATTTTCATGGTAGTTCATATAAAAATTTATTTCTTAGACTTGGTACACAAAAAATCATTGAAAAATTTGATACTTTTTAAATAAACATTCAGTATTAAAAATTCAGTACTTGGCAATGTGGCTCAGTGGTAGAACTCTTGCCTCACATGCATAAGGCCCTGGGCATAATTCCCAGCACCAATTTTTAAAAAATATCAAATACTTTTTATTTTGGGTCGGGGAGATAGCTCAGTAGAATAAATGCTTCCCTGGCAAGCACAAGGGCCTGAGTTCAATCCCCAGTTTTTTGTGGAACCGGGGATTGAACTCAGGCCCTTGCATTTGCCAGGGAAGCACTTATTCCACTGGCCCATGCTTTGATTTTTTTTGCCTGTTAAGTACTCACTAATGTAATAAAATTCATAAAATTGAAATTAATAATTCATCAATAGAAATATTCTAAAGAATAATTGTGGGGATTATACAACCATAATAATGTGCCTTTATGACAAAATTAGTGTTATTCCCCATAGCCTTCCACACTTAAGAGCTGAATTCTGGATAAAGTCTTTAACACAGAACTCCAATTAAATACTCCCTGGTAGGTGGTTTAACACAGGAACAAATCCTTGATGTGCAGCCTTTTCATTCAGAACCCATCTTTCCAGAAACATATGCATAGCCTTCCTTAAAACCTTACTTAAAGCCAAAGATCTCTTGTGGGGCAGAGATGAATGGCTTTGGTTTTGTATGAACTACATCTATAAAAACACAATTTCAGGGCCAGGGAAATAGCTCAGTGGACTAAAGTGCCTGCTTAGGGAAACACAATTCATCCCAGGCACCACACACACACACACACACACACACACACACACACACACACCCTGCACACTGCTGCCATTGCCGCTGCCACACCAGCCCTGCACTGGGGACTGGCTAAGCCAGCAGTAGTGGCACAGGCCTGTAATTCCAGGACTGTAGAGACTGAAAACAGGAGGATCACTATGAATCCGAGCTGCATAGTGAGACCCTGTAACAACATATATATATATATATATATATATATATATATATATATATATATATATATATATATATCAGCAGCCAGGCATAGTGACACATACCTACAGTCCCAGCACTCAAGGGACTGAGGCAGGAGGATGCTGCAAAAGGCCAGCCTTTACTGCATAGCAAGAACTGGTCTCAACATCATCTCCCAAACATAAATATAAAATTCTAAACTCAGTGCAGCTGCTACCAAAACAGCTAACAAGGTGCTAAAGATCCAGGACGAGATGCAGAGACATTCAAATAATTTTTTTTAATGTATTTGGTACAGAATCTCACTATGCAGCTCGCACTCCTAGTGATCTACCTGTTTTCAGCCTCCCAACATTGAGATTACAGGCATGTGCCACCAAGCCTGGACTGGGTCACTGGCTCAGTGAACTCAGGGGTAGGGCCAACCCGGCTTGCGGGACTGAGGATTGAAGTGTGGCCCTTGCTCTTGCCAAAGCAGGCGCTTAGTCCGCTGAGCTATTTCGCCAGCCCTCTTCAAGTAATTTTTGCTGTCTAGATTCATTTAAAACTCTCTGAGGAAACTCTCTTTTGTCTTTTTGAGACTGGGATTCACTATACAATTCAGGCAGGCCTTGAACTCACTTTGTAGCCCAGGCTGGCTTTCCTCTAACTCACAGAGATTCTCTTGCCTCAGCCTCTGGAGTGCTGGGGTTACAGACACGCACCGCCACTCCTGGGAGAAACCCTTGGGTCTAAATAAACTCTTGGGTTTTCTACATTCCTCTGTCTACAGGTTAATTCTTCTGAGAGAATCACCAGCCTCCCCGATGTAATGGTCTTTACGTGTCAGCCAATAAAGACCTAACACTTCCCTTCACACACTTTTTGTTTTGTTTCACGTAGCAGCGTGTTCGTGGACCCCACCCACCCGGCGCGCTAAGGACGGAGCTGATTTTCACGACGGCTTAGTTCCTGGGCACAGGAAAAGTTTCCTCAAGGGGGGCAGTGTCCTGCCTCCCCCGGGCTGGGATGAACCATCTAGGTCGGGCGGGGGTGTGTGTGGAGAGATGCAGAGAGGACAAGTTGTGGGAACTGCAGGGGACTTCGGACGAGGCGCGGCCAGAAGGGGGTTCCGCCACGTTGGACTAGCGCTGGGGGAACGGCCTTTAGGTGTGTAGAACCTCATACCCCCTCCTAGGCGAGACGCAGGTTCCAGTTCCTGCGAGCTTGTTCCACATTGGACGCTAGGCTGGGGAACTTGACCAGAGGGGGCGGGGTTCGAAATCTTAGAGGGGTGGTCTTGAGACCCGGATTTCCGGCAGCGCCCTCCTCCCCGGCTTCCATTTGCTCATTCAGTTCTAGGAGAAATCGCCGCGCTCTTCCCAGCTTCGCAGCCCACCCCAGCCTTCTTGGGATTGCACCGGTACGGCCTCATGGCCGACAAGAAACTGGTGGTGGTTTTTGGAGCCACAGGTGAGCAAGGCCGGAGCACGCAGGGCTCTGACAGGCACAGGCCTGCAGAACCGAGCCCACGCGCCTCGGAGCCAGAAGGGGGTTGGGCTGGGGTCCTCGGACCCACTGAGGCGGGGAGGCGGGGCACACGACTGGGATGCACATTACTAATGAATTTTTAAGTTAGGGGCTGAGGATACAGCTCAACGGCTTAAGCGCCTGCTAGGCAAGTGCAAGGTCCTGAGTTTGATCCCGGTACATAAAAGTAAATTTAACTGGACTTGGTGGTACATGCCAGCAATCCCAGCCACTCATACTTAAATATGAGGCAAGCCTGAGTAATTTAGCAAGATCCTGCCTCAAAATGAAAAGGGTTGGGGAATGTAGCTCGGTGCTAAAGCATTTACAAAGTTTGTGTGGGGCTCTGGGTTCTAAGTAGCAACAACAAGAAAATGATTGGAGAGGATACCCGATTTAAAATTTTCTACCAACCTCTTACATCAGTTACCAAGTTGATCCCTTACCAGTACAGGTAATTGAGCCGGAACTTTGGAAATGAGCTGCACTGATTGATTGAGAATTGAGACAGGGTATTGCTATGAGATCAGGCTGAGCTTGAACTCACTGGGTGGCCCAGGTTGGCCTTGAACTCACAGTGATCCAGCCTCAACTCTGGAGTGCTGGGATTACAGGTGTGTACCCACCAGATGATTTTTGACAGTTTCCTTGCCATTTTTTTTTTTTTTTAAGGATGGATGGATGGATACGTAGATGGATAGAGTGATTGATTCTCCATTGGTCAATGTGGTCCCAGTTTTCTGAGCTCAGGTGACCCTCTTAAGTGTAGTAAGTCTTCTCAGTAGTTGAGACTTCAGGTAGATACACATCAACTCTCAAATTTAATGAAAGTATAAAGTGTGAACTGGGCATGCCTGTAATCTCAGAATTAAGAAGGCTGAAGTAGGAGCATCAGAAATTCCTTCTATTCTAGGCCAGCCTGATATAGTAAATTCAAGGCAAGACTGAGCTATAGCTAGAGCTGGTTCCCAAAATCTCAGGACAAAAGTAAACAATAAAAAATTTAAAAAGGCCTAGGGATATGCTCAGTGCCTTAAAAAAAAAAGTGAATATGTCTCAGTAAAGCTATTATGTAAGTGTTTTGAAAAGACCGGGAGTGTAGCTCAGACTGCTTGCTTGGCATCATGAGGCCCTGGGTTCAATTTCTTGTATTCCAAAATAAACAACTATGGTTTAGTATATATGCTGCTAAAAAAGTGGGCACATAAAATAACTGGTTTAATGAGAATCACTTATGACCATTTACTTTTGTGGATCAGTGTCTTCCAGGCTTCACCCCTGTGAGACTCATTGGCCTTTCTGACACTTTACAGGTGCCCAAGGGGGCTCAGTGGCCCGAACACTCCTGGAAGATGGGACTTTCAGGGTTCGAGTGGTAACCCGGAACCCTGGGCAGCAGGCAGCCAAGAAGCTGAGGCTGCAAGGTGCAGAAGTAATGCAAGGAGACCAGGATGATGAAGCCAGTATGGAGCTGGCCCTGACTGGAGCTCATGCTGCTTTCATTGTGACTAACTACTGGGAAAATTGCAGCCAGGAGCAAGAGGTCAAACAGGTAAGGGCAGGTATGAAGGGTTGGGAGGGGAGACCGCAGTTGGTAGCACGTTTTAGGAGTGTGTCTATAATCTCAGCTATTTGGCAGGCTGAGGCAGGAGGATCACAAGTTCAAAGCTACTCTGGGCAATTTAGGGAAACCCAGTCTCAAAAAAAAAGTTATGGTGGTACACACTTGAGAGGCTGAACCAGGAGGACTACTCAGAGTTTGAAGCCAGTTTAGACTACAAAGTGAGTTCAAGGCCAGCTTGAGTTGCATAGTGAAACCCTCAAAAAGATGTATTTCCTGGGTTCAATCCCTACTAGCACCACCACCAGAGAAAGAACAGCTCCATCTTGCCACAAGGGTCTGAGCACTGTGACTGTTCCATTCTTCATGGTCCTGTGGATTTTGATGGAGGACTAGTTCTTAAACATACGAACTCACAGGTGACGGACCACATCTCAACCATAGCTCACAGAGTAGACAAAGATCATGTGCCTTATTGGAGCAGATCTCATCTCTTTAAGTCTGAGAAACCTGTAAGCTGCTTTAGGCTGCTATAATGAATGAACATAATCCAGATGGCTTATTTTATTTTAATTATTTTTTTAAATATTTATTTATCTGGCACGGGGTCTTGGCTAGGCAGCTCAGACTCATAGTGATCCTCTTGTCTCAGCCTCCTCAATGCTGGGATTATAGGCGTGCACCACCTGACCTGGTTTCAGAGCCTGTGTGGTGTGCCTGAGTTTCAAGGTGCACACAACATGCATTACAGGGGATTGAACTGGGGTCATTACGCTTGCTAGGCAGTCCAGATGGTTTAAAATCCACAGGAATTGATTTTCTCAAGGGTCTGGAAGCTAGAAGTCCAAAATCAAGCTGTGAGCAAGGGCACACTCCTTCCAAAGGCTCTTGTGAGAGAATCCTTTTTCACATCTCCTAGCTGCTAGTGGTTCCAATCACTCTTTGTGGCTGTGTCACTCCAGTTTCTGTGCCTTTGTCTTCAGATGGCCTCTGTTATGTCTTTTACTTTTCATAAAGGACATTTGTCATTGGACTTAGGGATTACTTCATTAACCTTGGATAATCTCTTCTAAAGATCCTTAATGATGGCTGCAAAGACCCTTTCTCCAAATAAGATCAGAATCAGGTCTTCAGGGGTGAGAACATAAATTAGACACAACTTAGAGATACTATCCAAACCCTTACACTGTGAAGCAAATATTGTTTGCCTGGGTGCTTTTTTTCCCCCTTCTGGTCCTGGGTATTGAATACAAAGCTTAATGCTTTCTAGACAAATGCTTTACCACGGAGATGCATTCCCAGCCCTTTGTTTCTGAAATGGTCTCATTATGTAGTTTAGGCTGACCTTGACTCAACTATATAGCACAGCTGGCCTCAGACACCCAATTCCCTCTGCCCCTGCCTCGTGAGTGCTGGGATAACAAAACACCCAGCCACTCAGCCTTTGTTCAATCTTTTTGTTTGTTTGCTTGCTGCTTGCTTGCTTGTTTTTTGAGACAGGACCTTGCTATAAAATTCAGGCTGGTTTCAACTCACTGTGTAGCCCAGGCTGGCCTCAAACTTGTGGCAGTCCTGCCTCAGCCTATCAAGCGCTAGTATTACAGGCATGTGCCACCATGCCCTGTGTAATCTTTATTTTGAGGCAAGATCTTTTTTTCTTTTTTCTTTGTATCAGGAATAAAACTCACTTGCCAGACAGATGCTTGTACCACTGAGCTGTATCTCTGGTAAGGAGACAAGGTCTTGATAAGCTGCCCAGATTAGAACTTGTGATCTTCATGCTTCAGTGTACCTAATAGCTATGATTATAGGCCCATGCTATCATGCCTGGCTTATTATCTGCATTTAATTGATGAGGTCAGAATAATTACATCACACATTCTGGATCATGCAGTTTGTGCATTTAACTGCCAACCCACAGCACCTCTGTAGTGGAGCCACAGCACTTTCTTCTCCAAGGAAGCTGGCAGAGCTCCACAGATAAGACCAAGGCCAGCAAGAATGGGATGTAGATGTCAGATAGTTGTCTATGAAGCCCTCTCCCAGGCAGCACAACTGTCCACATTTTCTTGGTGCACATGGTGTGCTACAGTTGAGAATGAGAAAAATGTTCTAGAAAGGTTGCCTTAGTCCCTGATGGTAGAGGACTTACAGTTCTGAGTTGAGGAAGATTGTATGATGTGTGAGCATCATTCTGGAGGAGCACGTTTCTTCCTGGGTAGATGGGCCTTCATCTTAGCCCCACAGGTATGACAGCTCTGGGATCAGTGCATTAGTTGGGGGGTATGGCTGGGGACTCACATTTGTCTTCTTAGCCTTGTAGTCTGTCCTCTGTCCTTCAGGGAAAGCTGCTGGCTGATCTGACCAAGCGCCTTGGCCTGCATTACGTGGTCTACAGTGGACTGGAGAACATTAAGAAGCTGACGGCTGGAAGGTTAGCAGCTGGCCATTTTGATGGCAAAGGGGAAGTGGAGGAATATTTTCGAGACATCGGTGTTCCCATGACTAGTGTGCGGCTGCCCTGCTATTTTGAGAATTTCCTCTCTTTCTTTCTGCCCCAGAGAGCCCCAGATGGAAAGAGCTACTTGCTGAGTAAGTGCCCTTCCCCATGAAGGGGGAAAATTCTCACCCTGTGAAGCACTATAATAGAAGAGCAGGCTAGTCAGATGGTTCTGGACCCAAGCTCCGGTTCCTTTATATCATACATGAGACTGAGCCTTGACTGATGTTCATAGGGGGCACCAAGAAAATTATGGCGGTGATGATATGATGCTTTGCCTGTTGAACAGCTTTACAAAGAGAGGAGCATGGTTACTGTTACTTTTTTTTTTTTTTTTTTTTTTCAAAAATAAGGAGAGCTAGGGCTGGGGAGATGGCTCAGTAGAATAAGTGCTTCCCTGGCAAGTGCAAGGGCCTGAGTTCAATCCCTGGTTCTGCAAAAAAAAAAGGAGAGCTTGGCTTATAGTTTAGTTGGTAGAGTTAAGCAAGGTCCTGGGTTGTATCCTGCAGCACCTCCAAAACAGATTTAGATGGTGGTGTAGTTTTGTAGATTTCACAAAGTAGTAAAGCTGGCTTTTCTCAGGGTCTGCTGGTTAGTATAGAAACAGGTACACTGGCCCCAATTTGGAAGGAAACCCCAATGAACATGTGTCCTGCCAGTCAGTCAGTAGATGAGAGTAGGACATACCAGAGGCCAGAGTGGGAGAGGTTGGTGCCTGATGGCTACTCCTTGTCCTCTATATTAACATCCCTGACTTTCACCCAAGAGATAAAGCACAGCCAGGGCCCAAAGGGGTCCAGTCTACCTGCAGGTGGAGTCTAGTGCTAGGAATAGCCCACCTTTATATTGGGCAGTTGTCAGGAATACTTTGCATTCTGTTTCTGAATTGGGCTCTGTCTTATTTCTTACTTCTCAGATACCCAACACCCAAAGTTAAAGGAGGAAAGGTTTACTTCAGATCAGTTTGTAGAGTTGTCAATCCATAGTTGGCTGGCTCCAAGGCAGGGTAGTTTGGTAGAGGGGCACTGCAGAGGAGAAACAGTTCATGGTGGGCAGAAGGCAGCAAAGCAGCCAATGACCATAGCTGCTCTCTTTTCTGTCCTTTATAGTCTATCTAGGTTAATTGGCCTTAGGTAGCACTCACACCTACAGTGCCGAGGCATCCTTAATCCTAGCATTAAAATATGAGTCAATCTCAGCATCATATCTTTATCCTAGCATCAAACATACTAGATCCAGCAACCTCTGAAAAGCTCCACCTAAGACTGCATGAGGCTGTGGGGGGATGTGCAGACACAAGCAGTGAGAGGTTTCATCACCTCAGGCCCCTTGGATGATATGAACAAGCAGCTGGATTAACCCTTTTTCTAGATGAAGAAGATAGCATGTCCCACCCATGCCTGACTCCATAGGAGTGGACTCACTGCTGGTAATACAACTCCAGACACCCTGAAGAGGCTGTGTCTGTCAGCACATCTCTCTGTCCCACAGACTTGCCCATGGGTGATAACCCCATGGATGGCATGGCTGTGAGTGACCTGGGTCCTGTGGTGCTCAACCTGCTGAAGAGGCCAGAAGAGTATGTGGGGCAGAACATTGGACTCAGTACCTGTAGGCACACTGCAGAGGAGTATGCTGCGCTGCTCACCAAGTACACCGGCAAGACTGTGCATCACACTAAGGTGGGCTTATGCTTCTGGTGATGGGGAAGGGATGTTGTCCTAGTTGCTGTGAGGGAACAGCCTCTAGCTTTCCTTTGGAGATTGTAGGAAGAGGAGTATCTAGAGCTACCCTCTGAATAATACAGATCAAAATTAACTGTCGTTGTTAACATTCATGTTCTGTTCCTAAGACCTTAGGAATGAAATTTGGGGCTCAGGTATTTTACTGAGACAGAAAAGTTTCCAGGAAGATTGGAGTTTAGATGCCAAGGCAGGGAAGTTTGAAAAGGGAAGGTCTGCTGGATCTTCTCTGTGCAAAATGCATATTGAAGAGGGAGAGGCCAGACCCATTTCCTCTTGACCTGGTTGGGTGGCCTGGGTGGCCAAGAACCCCTCCCCCTTTCTCTCTCTGATGACCATTAAGTTTCCTGGCCAGACCCCTGGTTGCTTTCTTTTTTTTTTCTTTTTGTTTTATTGAAGTACAAATATCAATGAGACAGTTTTAAGATACCTTGACAAGATGGATTTGATAAATTAACACATTGCAAACTTTTCATGTTTTGGTATCATAGAAAGTGCATACATGATATTATACTTACATTATCCCTTTATCAGTAAATTAAGAGAGTGTAGCTATTTGCCTATCTTATTTTTTATACCTGAATTACATCAAGGTTGCTTTGTTTCTAATCTTGTCTTGCTAAAATCTGGACCTGGCATGGTGGTTTATATCTGTAATCCCAGCAATCAGGAGGCTAATGCAGGAGTTGGAGGGTTGCTATGACTTCAAGGTCATTCTTGATTACAGAGTGAGTTCAAGGCCAGCCGAACTACATAGTGAGATCCATCTCAAAATTACAACAAAAAACCTGAGAACTTCTGGGTTGAGACAAGCCACAAGCAGAACCCCTACCCAGACCCAAACAGCAGCAGTAGGAAAGAGGGAAGTGGGTAGGGAGTCAGGCATGTGGACTCTGATCCTGATTCTAGCCCAGTCCTTCAGGCCATCAATGTATAAACTTGGGCCTGTCCCCTGACCTTTCCTTCCCATTTTGTCATTGTGATATGGGTGTGTTAACAGTAGCCATCTCCTCAGTAACTGACATATTTTTTGTGATACTTTTTCTATCACAGTACCTAGAAAACAGATTAAGCCATGTGTTGCTTTAAAAAAAAGGACTGGGGGCTGGGGAGATAACTCAATGGTCTAGGTGCTTGCCTGGAAAGTACAAAGACCCAGGTTCGATCCCTGGTACCACATGTCATGCCAGCCCCAGAATCCTGGCACACCTGAAATCCCAGTGCTGAGGAGGCTGCCTAGATCTTATGCTTGCCAGGCAGGTGCTATGCTGCTGAGCTATGTTCCCATATCCCCACCCAACCCCATTTTTTAAGTCTAGTACTAGAGATTGAATTTAGTCTTTGCACTAAGTTGTATCCCAGCTCTTTTCTTTGAGACCAAGTTTTTGCTAAGGCACCCAAGCTAGGTTTGAATGTTTTGATTTGTGTTTTTTTTTTTGTTTGTTTGTTTGAGACAGGGTTCTGCTATGTAATTTGAGCTGGCCTTGAACTCACTATGTAGCCCAGGCTGACCTCAAATTTGCTGTAGTCTTGTCTTAGCCTCCTGATTGCTGGGATTGACTCTTTTGCCTCCCAAAGAGTTGTGAAAGATTTGAAGAACTAAGGAGTTAAAATTTAGTTCAGCTCAACATAGTGTTGTACACCTGTAATCTCAGCTCTCTGGGAGGCGGAGGCAGGAGGATCATGAATTCTAGTCCTATGTGGGCCATTTAGTGACTTAGCAATGGGGGGGGGGTTGGCTTAGGGAAGTAGCTCAATGTGAAAGCCCTAGGTTGAACCCTCAGTAAGCCATCCCCCTCAAAAAAGGGACATAGTTTGGGTTAACAAAGGAATAGTTTTTACTCAAGCAAAAAAAACTTATGTTGCAGATTTCTGGCTAGAAAAGAACTAAGACACTTTCCATCTCATAACATCAAAAGTATAGTCTTTAGACTGACTAAAGTTACAGGTAGCTATTGAGAACAGTGGTTTCCAAACTCTTCTTGCTGGGAGTGGTGGCACCTATAATCCTTGTGCTTGGGAGGTTGAGGCAGAAAGATCGCTTAGAATTTGAGGCCAGCCTAGCTATAGAGTGAGTTCAAGGCCAATCTGAACTACATGGTGAGACCCTGTCTCAAAGAAAAAGAAAAAAAAAACTTTCTTGCAAAGTTTTCAACTGACCTCATAGGGAAGACTTCGGTTACCAATCCAGAGACTGACAGCGGCTCTAGGAAAAAATGGGGAAGCTCAAGCCCTTGTTTCTTTGCACTGCCTTACTGGGATGCTGGAGGAGACCAGATATGTTGGACCCCCTTTGGTTCCAGATAACTCCTGAGGACTATGAGAAGCTTGGCTTCCCTGGAGCCCGTGACCTGGCTAACATGTTCCGTTTCTATGCCCTGAACCCTGACCGCAACATCGAGCTGACTCTGCGACTCAACCCCAAGGCCCGGACACTGGGCCAGTGGCTGGAACAGTACAAGGGGGACTTCACCCAGCTCTGACCTCCACTTTACAGCCCTGGGCTAGGAGACAGAAGATCCAAATGCACACACAATTATCTTTTCTTGTGTACGAAAATTGTTTTTTTTTT